>JAOEHI010005804.1:0-71730 GCA_025447815.1 Percopsis transmontana | reverse complement strand
GCTATATTGAGATATATATATATATATATATATATATATATATATATATATATATATATATATATCAAATATATATATCTCACAACATATATATATATATATATATATATGTTGTGGCTATATATCGACCAGCATTATTCTTCCAGTAGATGGCGCCATGATGTTATTTCTGATTTGTTAAACAAAATGGTCCTGCCTCGTCATTTTCCATTAAAATAGACCTGACAAATAATTGGTTACATGTATTGATTAATGATGAGCAATGTCGAATAATATCTACAATAAAAAATAAACCAATAAATAATTCCATTTATATAAATTTTCTGACCATCTACTGTCAGCTTTGCTGAGCATGTGTAGTCTCCAACTTGCACGCTGTACGTTCCTTCATCATTGAGCGCCACCTGCTGGATGATCAGCTTGCGGTAACAACCCTCACTGCAGATCTCAAAGCGCTCGGATGGCAAGATAACGTTGCTTCCCTTGTACCAGCGGATACTACATCTGGGGTTGGACACTGTGCAGTCCAGGAGCACCCGGCTCATTTCCACGGCTGTCTTATCCTGCAGAGGTTTCACAATGCTGACTGGAAGCTCTGAAAAGCAAAAAAATAAACAAATATGTAAGAAATGTGCAGTGAAATCACTATTCTAAATAATTAAATCAGTGGTTTTTAAACAGTTTGACCCATGACCCCCAAAAAGAAGTTCTCAAAAAGAAGGTTATAAGCTATTTACCAAGATAAAAACACACAAAAATACTGTACATAAAGATTTTATTCATGTTAAATAAATAAATAAATACACTTAAAAATATTATTTTAAAATCCTACGGAGGCCTTAAAACTACTACAACTAATAAAAACAACACATTTTCTAACTATACCTTCCACTTCCAGGTATGCTATAGATTCAACATGTCTGGCAACAAACTTGATCTCTCCAGAGTCCTCTCCTCGTACATTGCACATGAGAAGGAAATGTTTGGTCCCTGAAACAAACAACAAACGGTTATGTTTAAAGGAGGAAATGCAGATAGGCTATGAAAAATGTTTGCCTGGCAACTGATACTTTGAACTGATATATTTACCTAACTACATACATATATAGTACAATACACAACACACATTACTTACATTTTAATGTAAGCAAAATATTTTTTAGTGCTATCTTGTCAGTTGCCAAGTAGAACTGACCTTCCTGGCGGATTTTAATGGTGCTGGTAGGCTGTATCCGCTCTCCATTTTTGTACCACTCTCCTGTCACATCCTCTACGGAAATCTCACAAACAAACACAGCGTTCTGATCTTCATGGATGTCCAGGTCCTCTAGGCCCTGAAGTACCAACAGCTCACGCTCTGTAAGGACAGTTAGCATCAATTGTTAGTAAGGATAAGAAGAAAATAACAATATAATTGTCGGACAGCTTTTAACAAAAAATGGAGAGATCCACATACAGGACTGTACAATGGTTCTTTGTCTGAAAATGTAGTTACAATTATGGCAATGTTGTATCTGTAGTGTAAAATCTTTACTGTAGCACAGAAGTTTGTTTTGTCTTCGAAATACGTTCAGCTATGCATAGCTCAGGGATGAATTATTTTCACAGATGCCTGACAGAGGGCAGTGTTGAGCTGTATTTTCAAAGCAAGCGGAACATGGTTCCTGCATTTTGTCGGCTGTATAATTCTGCATAAGTAAGCCTATAGTTATATTTAGTGTAGTTTTGTCATTTAAGATAAATGTGCATGCATACTGAGGTGTAACTTAAGTTAATCAAAATAAGACATCATTTTATGGTAAAGCAGAATTTACCGTTGACCTCCACCATGCAGGATGTAGCAGCCTCTCCTGCATCACATGTGTAGATGCCAGAATCACTGATGCAGCATTTCATTATCTGGAGAAAGCGCTTTCGTCCCATTGCATATATGCGCAAGTCCTTCATTGGTTTTAGCACAGCCTCGTTCTAAAGATGGCGGAACACACATTTTCATTACTTTTTTCATACCTATGTAGACATTACTCACTGCGAACATGAATGAATAAAGAGCTCTACCTTTGTAAAGTGTTGATTTTTACAGTTATGTGTTATGAGAACTATAAATCTGGACCCAGGAATGTCCATTTCATACTAGTTATTCTATTATTGGAATATAAAAGATTTGCTTGTTACAGTTTGAGGAACAGCGATAACATAATAATAACATAATGTAACACTTCCCACAGTCCCACACCGATGTTCTGTTTCCATTTTACGAATAAACTTCAATGAACTTGCCTTCATCCATCTGACATCTACGTTGTGTCTTGACAGCTCACACTCGATAGATACGACTGAGCCTTCAGGGAATTTCTGGTCCTCCAGTTTTTTAAGAAAAGACACAGGGGGCTCTGGAAAGGCATCTTATATTAGGAGCAAAATCTGGGGTTTCCGTCTCACAGAATGTTGCTTTACATACAGTAACTTGTGTTTGATGTATGTAAAGCAACATTCTGTGAGACGGAAACCAACATTTACACAATATGTAAATGTGATATTTGATAACATTTATAAATAAATATTTATATACAAATTCACAAATCCAACAAGTAAACACATTTTGGCCCTGGTTTATAAAAAAAGAGGAAAAAATAGCTTGCTATATTTATAGCACACACTGTGCTCAAACAGTAGCGTTTTACTATCGGGGGGTCTCCTAATTACTGTGCTGACATTTTCATCCGATTGTCATCCAGAGATTTCAACCCCTGGCTCAAAGAGACATACTGAATGACTTGGAGCGGATTCTTTTACAGCGTGAGGTTAAATTAGCATCTGACAGAAAAGACTGAACAGAGCTATCTTTTTTGATGGGGTCATGCTAGACTATTTTGTACGTATGTAATCTCTATTAACAGATATTATAGATATTTTGGTCGGAAGTGCCCTGGTTTCTGTTTGTTGTCTGAGTAGTATTGACCAATCATGTTTGAGCAGGCTTTGGTTGCATTCAGGTAAATGGTCTGTGTGGTGAGCAAATGAGGCAGAACACATTGGCCAAAATGCAATCTCGGAAAAAAAGTCTCTGAACTGTTGGCCGCACACGGCTACCAAAGGACATTCCAACAGTGTAGGGAAAAGTTTTAAAAAACACTTAAAAGTGACAAGAGATCTATAAAGTATCACAACAACAGGAGTGGTTCGGACAGTTTTAAATCCCTTGAGCCCTATTTTGAAGTCTATGTATATTTTGTACTTTTAACATAAAAACGTTTGATTTTAGACCCTTATTTCTTTCTGAGAAAGGTATACAGTATAATTATTGGTGCCAGTTTGACGCTTCGGTACTATTGTGATTTATGACCCACCCTTAACAACAAGCCTCGCAGATGTCTTCAAATTCTCTATGGAAAATATGAAGGTGCCAGTGTCTTCTACTGCCAGGCTGGAAATGGTAAGGCTGTGGACTTGTCCTTTGGCACTGATGCGCCAGTGATTCGTGGGCTTAAGCTGGATTCCATTTTTCAGCCAGGTGCCGGTGACATTGGCATGAGATAATTCCACTTCGAAAGTTGCCGTTTCTCTCTCTGTGGTTCTTATGTCAGTCAGTCCTCTTTTGATTGTGATTTTTCTTGCTTTGGGGAAAACGTTAAGAAAAGAATCAAATGACACAAATGTTTTGGGGATATTAAGTGATGTACCATAAGAAAATGTTACATCTCCATTACCTGAAAGATGACTAAACTCCATAATTGTTTTATAAGAAACAAATACACATGCATCACATGTATGTGCAACAGACAGATATTTAGCACAGTTGACAGTTTAATTTGAAAACACAGTTTTGCAGTGAACGTCCACATTGAAACTGCCAACATTTTCATTTATTCTAATGCATATGGGCATTCCCTGTGGAAAAAGAACTGTTTATTTTGGAGACCCGATGACAACAACCTTAGTTTTGAAGGCCAGCGTGTAAATTTAGATGCAATGAGAGTAGATCCAAATTCACAGGACGTGCCAACCACAGCCCCAAGTCCAGACTTTTGCCTTCGCACCCACACCAGTGTTGAAAGGACAGCCCCTAACTCACCCTCGGACCAACGGATCGGGGAGCTAACATACACATAAAGTATGTACCAAGAAAAACAGACACAAGTATGTCATAATCACTAGACGGCAATACTGGTAACTTGTTTCAATTGCCTAAAAGTGGCGAGGTGCAAGGTGTTCTTACTGTAAAAGTTCTGGAAGATAGTTTACTCAGCATGCGAAGTGAACTGTATTTAAGACGGCAGTATGATTCCCCTTAATGACATCGTTAATGAACGTATCAGGGCACCAGTGATCAAGTGTCAATAGAGAAACCACTGCCAGGAAGTTAGCTTGGGTGGTTGGGCAATCACCTGTTGGTAGCCATCATGCTCCCGGAGAACAAGTGGCATCCCAGACCCTCATCACTCAAATTACTCCTACTCAGTTAATTGAATTAGCCTTCAAACCCATCAATGAGAGCGTGTGCGAGGTGCAGGGCCATCGGCAATGGCTGTAAACAAACAACCGGCGTTCACTCACGTTCCACAGTAAGCTGGGCTTGGGTGCAGTCGTGGAGGGTTTCACAGCTGTAGGTGCCTCTGTCCGAGATGGACAGTTTGTGGATGGTGAGGATGCGCTTCCGGCCCTTCTGTTTCAGGGTATACTTGGCTCCAGGGTGGATCAGAACCCCTTGCCTCATCCACTGCACCTCACCAGAATCCAGGCTCACCTCAACCTCCAGAGTTGCCTCACTGAACTCTTCGGCAATGACAGGTGCCATGTTTTTAGTGAACAGCACCTGTTGCTCTAAACATCAACACACAGAATTACTGAGCAACAGTTGCTATCACACCGGATATTTGCGTTTAGAGGGACAAAAACTAAGAGTGAACAGTAGACGGATTAATTCATTGGTTTACTATATTGCATTTTACAAACGTTTACTTTGTAAAAGTAGGGATAGAAATACGAATGAAAGCATATTCCAGCAATGTTTCATTGCAGGTTGTGCAGAGAGAGTTTATACAGTACCCTTTACTATCCCACCCCTGTACTGTGGCCCCCACCCACAGGCCACTTGTCTCTGTCAGTTACCAGAGGAATTCCAACAGGAGAAGCTGCTAAGCGCTAGCCGTCAAAGGCGCCTCTTCAACAATTTAAACTTGTCTGAAAGGGTCATTATTAATCACATATACATTGATGTGTCTCTAATGGTAGACATGCAATTACAATAGCTTACTGTTTCCTTCTCTCTTTCAGGGTTTGATATTATTCCTGCGTTTCTGGAAATTGTTGCTAAGTTGCTAAGCCGTATCTTAGCGACTTACTGAAAGTTAAAAAACTGGATTTGAGGTGAGTGGCAAAGGATTGGCAACAATGCACGCGCTATTGAGATAAATGAGAAACACAGAAATAGCCTTACATACTAGACACAAATATGACACACGAGGAGACAGATGGACAAATGTTTGTTACGACGCGCAGCGTAGTGGTAGCAGGGGTGGCACCAACCCACCTTGAACCTGAAGGTTCGCCTCAGACACCAGGCCTTCTGCATCTGCTGTCACCCTGGCGCCATCTGACACCTGGCAGTCGTGGATGGACAGCATGCGGCACAGTCCGTTGCTTGAAATGACAAACCGCTCATTCTGTGGGACTTGCTTGCCATTTAGGCGCCACACCAGCTGAGTATCCTCTGGCGAAACCACACACTTGAACGTGGCTTCTTCTCCTTCTCGCACTGTGATGTTGTGGATCTCTGCAATAAACTCCACAATGCGAGGGGCTAGGGGGCAGAAAGGTCACCTGAATTAGACTTGTGTCACTTCAAAGAGCCTATTTATTAATTTCCTTGTTTTCTTACTTGCTTTGTTCAGAAGCTTTTACGTCAGGTAGGTGGGTGTGTTCAGTAGACAGAATATTTGCTACGTTTAGTGGACTTTTTGAACTGAATGACATGTTTCCTCAAGGGCGTTTGCAACCCAGGTTTTCTGATTCGCTTTGCATGTGCTCACCTTCTACAGTGACGGTGGCTGTGGTCCTGGCCTCTGTGGATTCACAAGCGTATTCCCCAGCATCCTCATCCGCTAGCTGGTGGATGGTTAAGCTTCGCTCTCGGCCTTGCGCCCGTATTGTGTGGAGCCGACTTGGAGGGACATCCGTGCCATTCTTTAGCCACTGGACATCCGCTTTGGGCCTGTTGATCTCACATCTTAATATAAGACTGCTGCCCTTGAGTGCCACCACATCTTGCAGAGGCCTGATAAATTTCACCTTCATTTCTAATTGTGAAATAAAGAGAGTCTATTTTAGAAATTTCTACGCTGTTGATATTTCCAATACCCACTTTATAAAATATAATATTTTTATGTAAATTTTTAAGCTTTGCAGTGTCCTGTCCAATGTGTTACCTTTGACAACCACAGTGAAATACATCTCATCTGTGTTTGCATCACACACATATTCTCCAGCGTCTGACAGTTGCAGGGGGTTAATGGTGAGGTTGTGGGTTCTTCCATCACTGGAGATGTGGATGTTATCTTTGTTCAATAACTTGCCATCTTTAAGCCACCGGACATTGGCTCCCTCTAGGCTTAGCATGGCACACAGTGTAACACTTTCATTTTCATGCGCAGATGAGAGGTTGTCATTTGTTTGTTTATTCACAAACTTGATGGGAGGCTCTGTGATTGAAATGATAAAAAATATGTAATAAGTATATCTCATAAACATGAACACATAAAACAAACTAAAAAAACAATGAATTAAAGATAACTATCATTTTCTAAAACAGAATCTTACCTTGGACTTCAACATACGTAATCATTTTGTCATCGACAGCATCACAAATGTACTCTCCCGAGTCCGAAGGCTGAAGTCTAGAGAGAACAAGCTTCCTAACGACGTCATAGCTGTCAATTTTAATACGAGTGTCCAATTTCAGCAACTTGTTATTCCATAACCACTGAACGCTGGCGTTTGGCCTAGACACTTCACACTCCAGGATGAGGTCATCTCCCACTAGTAGAATATGATGCTCTGGGTTGCCAGAGTTTCCAATGATCTGGACAGGAGGTTCTGAAGATACAATATAAAAGATAATCCACTGTCCTGAGGATATTCATATTGTATGGGCAGTATAGTGTGCATTGAAAACAAGACATCCAGATAAAAGACATTTTCTACAGATTTCACATTCAACCCCAGAAAGCATAAAAGCGAATAAACATATTTTATAATATATATATTATTATATTATTTATAAATATTTCCTTATTATATATATATATAAATAAGATAAGGCAATATGTATATATAATATTTAATATACATTTACATATTCAGAAATAAACATTATTACATAATTCAACATCATTTATTAAAAAATTATGCATAAGACCATTTTGTGTACGTTCTCATTTTCATGATGAGTAATTATTTGTAATAAATGTTGGGCTTTTAGATTCCAGGGTTAAATTACCAACTTAGTTAACCTAGATTTATAAGAAAATATAAATTTTACTGACAAAAATTTCAGATGGTCTTAAATGTTATTCTTTTTTCTCAATAATGTGTTTACCTTTGACGGTGATATAAAACACCATCTTATCCTCCGCAGCATCACAGGTGTACTCTCCAGAATCTTCTAGACCAGCATTCAGGACGACTAGTGAGCGGAAAGCTCCTTGTTCCTCTCTACAATACCGCTCATTGTCATCAATCAGCTGGTTGTCTTTGTACCAGCTGACAGATACATTGGATCTTGACAGTTCACAAACTAAAATGATGTCGTCTGATATCAAGAACTGCTTTTCTGTGTTGGCATCAGTTTTTCCTAGAATTCTCACAGGCAATTCTAAAAGTAATCAAGAAAATACAAATAAGAAAAAATGTAAAAGTAAAAAGATATAGAGATAATTATGATGATAGTTATTATATGAAGAATGAATGTATTGCAATGCATCTATTACAGTATATATGTGATATAGACTGGAATGCAGAATGTTATATGGTAATGGAAATTCAAATATACAATCACCTACCATTAACTTTGACGTGGAAATCCATGACATCATCCTTAGCGTCACAAATGTACTGACCAGCATCATCTATTGTCAGCGAGTGAATGGTTAATTGGCGCATAACTCCATCCTCAAGGATAGTGATGTTTCTGGAATCTTCTACTTCTTCCCCGTTCTTCTTCCAGGTAACTTCAGCGTTTGTTCTGGAGACTTCACAGTCTAGAACCAACGTCTCCCCGGCAAATTTTTCTACCCCACTTGCCGTCTTCCTCGGGCGCACAAAACGAACCGGAGGCTCTGTAAATTAGGATAATGTGTATTAAAGGTCGTATATCAGTCCATTTTATATTTTGGACAGACTTTCTCCCTTCAAGCTGAACATTTTCAGTTGGTGTTGCACTTTTTTTTAACCTTTAAAACTAGTCAACTGAAGTAATGTCTGCATCCACTCATTGTTCTGTGATGTTTACAGAGAACCTATTTATTTGTACCTGCTATGTTAACAAAGAATGTCATGGAGTCGTCGGCAGTGTCGCACACGTATTCGGCTGAATCTTTGACAGTGGTCTCGGGTATGATTAGTCTTCTGTAGACACCGTCCACCTCAAGAAGGAGGTTGTCATTCTCCTCAACTTCCAGGCCGTCCCGGTACCACCGCACCACCGCATTGGGCCGTGAAATCTCACAGCTCAGAACCATCCTCTCTGACGTCTGCTGACACAGCTCCATCTGGGACTGGCTTGGAGATACAATGCGCACTGGAGGTTCTGGAAAAGGTATATTATAAGGATATCTTTCAAAGCTTGCAGCTTTTCTTCTTCTATTCTTCTATTGATTTTATATACAGCCATGGAAAAAATGAAGAGACCACTGCACATTTTTTAAATATAATATAAAAAATGTATATATAATTGTAGTCATATTTAATATATTTATATTCATATTTATATTTTTCAGAATTATGTAATCTTTTTTTATAAATATGTTTTATATTTATATTTATAATATTATATTTTAAAAATGTGCAGTGGTCTATACATTTTTTCCATGACTGTATATTCACTATGTGTTTCAAGCTTTATTCCAGTTAGATTTTCAAACTTTTTAATCAAATCACCATACATTACCTGTTATTTTGAGATGAAAGAATATCGAATCGTCAGCTGTGTCACATACATATTCTCCAGAATCTTCAACGCCACTAGAAAGAATCTTCAGCCTTCGATAGGGCCCTTCAATCTTGAGCTTTATGTTTTCACTGTCCTGCAACTTTTGACCATCCTTGAACCAGCTGACAGCGCCATTGGGACGAGACAGTTCACAGCTGAGGATGATTTCCTCAGGAACATGGCGGTCAAGGTGGACATCCTCCTTTGGATAGACTATCATTACTGGGGGTTCTTTAGAGAGAGAGTGCAGATTAACATGAATTAATACAACATACAGGTCATGCTGCTACAGTATACTGTACTGTTAGATCATACAAATGTATAAATATGTCATGAATCTCTTCTCTGACATTCTGTTACCTCGTATGTTAACCTTGAACATCAAAGCACAGTCTCCTGCACGGCATGTGTACGTCCCTGTGTCTGACAGACGAGCAGCGTGAATAGTAACAGTTCTCCTCGTGCCATCTGCTTGCACTGTGACGTTGTCACTTGGTTGCATTTCCGCTCCATCCTTGTACCACTGGACAACGGCGTCAGGTCTCGACGCTTCGCACAACAGAGTGAGCTCGTCTTGTTCGACAGCACTTTTGAAGAGGTCCTCCTCTGGGATATTGGCGAATGTTACCGGTGATGCTGAGACGGCATGAAAAGAAAGAATGTTATTGTAATTTGGAAAAAAGGAGCAGAGGCTATGTTCTGTTGACACACCCTAGTTGTGAGGCCAGGTTTGCATTGGTTAGACATGCTTAACCACAAGCCTTGGGTAGCTCTAATATCCGTAGGCCTTATCACTGTGATGCAAAGGTTGGTAAAAATGTGCAAAGATGAATGGAATTATTTCTGTAGAAAAGAAGGAGGGTTAACATTCCACATGCCTTTTGCTTTGAGACGGGCTTGTCAAATGTTAAGCATTTAAATGAAAAGCATTCAAATGTTTGATATAAACAGAACAGCAAGAGGGTAAAAATATATTAATGAATGATTCACAGACAAAACTGTGTCATATCGAGTTAAAGATGGTCAGGTCCTTTATGAAAGTAAATGATGTCTGTGACTCAAGGATTGGATAAGCTGACAATGAAAACGCAATTAGTTGCATCTCAAAAGATGGCTTTTATGAAAAAGGTTTGTATGTCACCTTTCACCTCCACATAGAAATCGTTGAAATCTGATTCATCATCACTTTTACAAATGTACGCTCCAGAGCATGAAGATGTTGCTGATTGGATAACAGGTATCCACTCGCTGCTCTCTGATTGGATGTCTATTCCAAATTTGGAGAGCTTTATTTCGTCCTCGTACAAGCAGCTTGTGGGCTCTGAGATTTCAGTCTGTAGTATGTTGGGGATGCCAGCCTCAACGTCTGGATCAACTGAGAACCAGACTACAACTTTAGCCTTTTAAAATTCATTTAGGCAAAACATATAGCATTCAAGTTTTCTACGCTAAAATTTACATACAATGATGTAGTAAAGTTTTGATGTTTGTACTGAAGGGGTGTTTGTGAGTTCACACGGTTACTTAAAAAAGGTAAGATTCATTGAATTTCAATATAGTATGTCTCATTGACTATGCTAGCCCCAGTAGGCTATTAGTACTATTAGTATAGTAGTATTAAGAGTATAGTGTTTTTAACAAAAAATCCAAGAGGTTGTAGCATTCTTTTATTCAGCATCTTTTCCTCTCTACAGTATACTGTATATGGCTTTTTTTTTTGTATAGAGGCTCATTATCTTTTAGTGGATTTAGTGTTGAGCAATTATTTTAAGCAATAAAATCCATAAAACGAACATATTTTTCTTTTTGTTGTAAAACACTTGTTCTGCACTGTGACCTGTGCACAGAACTATTTAGGAACTTTACACTGTGATGTGTAATTATCAGTTTGTTATAATATATTCTAAAAAGTAAGTAAAGATTAGCATACGACATTTAAAGAAACACCGTAGCTTAAAGCTTAAAGTAATAACTGAACATTGTCTGTGATTTTTGTGGACAAAACTCAAAATACTCAGATCACCTGCAACATCCACCTTGAATTCTATATGGTCATCTGCAGCTTCACAACTGTAAAGACCAGTGTGTCTGGTTTCAGCTGATTGGATGATGACTGCTCTCAATTTTCCCTTTGATTGGATGTCAAGGTCAGGCTGTGGGTGTATCTCTACCCCGTCTTTGCGCCAACTGACTTGGGTAGTAGCATCGGACACCTCACACTGCAGCACAACCGGGCAGCCGGCTTCAATTAATTTGTTTCTTGCAATTTCGGGAAGCACTGAAAACGTCATAGGAGTGGCTGGGGATGTTTCAAAAGATTTGATAAGCACCAATGTTAAGACGGGAGAACATCATTATTGTTCACATATACAGTTTGTCTGTCCACCATTTCAAACTCACATTGGCAAGTTTGAAGATGGCAGGTAAAAGGGGACGAGTGATTTGTAAACCATGTGTAGGTCAAAGCGGAGTTGCTTTGTTATTGCTTAATAAACTTTTATAAGTACCGATGATGACTAAAAAAATCACCTTTGACCTCCACCCGGAATGTGACGGTATCATCGTCAAGACAGCAGCTGTAGAGGCCAGAGTCGGAGACCTTTGCAGAATGAATCATTAGTTTCCGGAAGCTTCCGTCTCTTTTCATATCAAGACCAGTTTTTGAAAAAAGCTCCACCATATCTTTGTACCAGGAAACCTGGGCAACCGGGCTTTCCAGCTCACATTGGAGTATAATTGGAGAACCAATCGCAATGCACCTGTATCTTTCTGATGATGAAATTGGCACAATCTTTGGCAATTGGCCTGAGAAAATGGGATGTTTGGGGAAGGGAAAGATAAGGTCTCGAGTAAGAAGTGAAATAATAATCAAATAAACCAAAACACAGTTCATCCCTGTAATATCATTTTCAGTACATTGTTAGTTTTCATTCACCTCACAACACACAAGATAGATAAATAAATCATTTTTATATTAACCACAAATATATTTGTGGTTACTTTCACGTTTTAGCTAAACTTGGCTTTAAAGCTGATATCAAAGCAGTCTTCGCAGAAGTGATAAGTTTGGAAATAAATCACCTTTGATGTCCACCGTAAATGTGATGGTATCATCCGCTGTTGAACATTCATAGGTGCCACTATGTGTTTTATCAGCTGATTGGATGTATATCCTCTGTGTTGGACCATCTGACTGTATTTCCACGTCTGTTGGTAGCAGTTTCTTGCCATCCTTGTACCAGCAGACTTGAGCAGTGGCATCATCAGTGAGCTCACAGTGGAGAACAATTGGGGAGCCTTCCTGGACCGTCTGGTTCCTCTCTGTTTCTGGAAGCTCTGAGAACTTCACAGGCCGAGCTATGGGTTGTAGTAGTTGCAGAAAAAGTGTTTGATAATAGTATTTATTTGAGCCAACTAAATTCAACTGTAAAGAACTTCAAGATAAAAAACTCATTGCATCAAAACGATGACAAATGTCTCATTTGTCACAAAAGTTATCACTGACAAAAGACAAAAACAAAGAATTTCTAATCAAAGAGCGGAAAGTGAAAGAATCGAGTTGAGGACAGGTTTTACACACTGACGTGAAAAACACAGATGGCAAGATTCAAGCAGGAAGTTAAGAAGAAAAGCTTTTCATTACAGGAGCTGTGCACAGTACACATAGTTACCCTAACTGAAAAGAATGTTGTGCATTTTTAATATTTTAAAATCCAATAAAACTCTAATAATCCAATGTTTTTTAGAATTAATAAACTCTGGAATTAAGATGCCATCAAGCACATTATATTGATACTACATGATTTTAGTTATAAGGCTTTGAGGTTTGTGTGAAATTAGCTTAGCATAAAGGAATGCCAAGTAAACCAAAGTTTTCTGTTTGTATCAGTTAAATTGTTAAATGTTAGCCTATGATCTACAGTAGAGAAGCAGGAAAATTAATCATATTCAGTTATGCAATTGGCCAAACATCATCACCTGCAATTATAGTTAGTTGTCAGTGCAAGACAAATTACTATTCCAGTTTTTGTCACCTTTTACGTCCACAGTGAATGGGATACCATCATCCTTTGTCTCACAACGGTACACTCCAGAGTGAGAAGGGTCGGCTGAATGGATAATAACACTCCGCAAATGTCCATCTGATTTAATCTCTAATCCACTCTGAGGTAGAAGTTTAGTTCCGTTCTTGTACCAAAATACTTGTCCAGTGGGGTCTGAGAGCTCACACTGTAGACTTACTGGACAGCCTGCCATGACTTTCTTATTCTGGTCAGCTTCAGATATAGCTGAAAACTTCAGAGGTCGAGCTACAGGATTGAATATAAAACAAAATAAATTAAAAACAGGCACTGTTATTACCCCAAATATATTTAAGCAGAAGTTGGTAGAAGCATGCAATGCCAATATCTTCTGAAACACAACTATATACTGTATATATATATTGTACTAAACTCTAAACTCAGCAAATAATAATTTTTTAATGAAGATTTAACTTTTGGCACTGGTGTGATGGAAGGCATTTGTATTAACTGTCCCTGGTATTGAGTAACTACCATCAAATCTTAATTTTATTGTTCCAACAATGAAATAACTGCATGAATGGGCCTTTGACTTGTAGCTCTTTTTCAACCTAATGTAAAAATTCTGCTATGGCAATGACATTTTCAAGTTCCATTGTCAATTTTAAGTTACGTAAACATTATTTTTTTAATTTAGTAATTGACATTTAGAAAATTAAAAAAATATTTTTTGGGGGGAAAATAATGAATATAAATTTGAAAATGTTAATTTAAAATAAAAATTGTACTCTTTACATTTTATTTTACTTCTAAGGACACCAATGTGTTATTGGATGTGGGAACAAAAGACTTTCCACATCCAATAAGCACATCATCATTACTTCTAAATGACTAGACAGAATCTCTAGGGTTTGAATTACATTTACATTTACATTTACATTTACATTTACATTTACATTTACATTCCATTCTAACAGTCTCTTGGCTTGCATACAGTATGCACAGTATGCTTGCATGTGGCTTGAGTTTTCCCTTTAACTCATTGAGTGTAATTTCTATTCGATTTCTATGCAAAAAATACAGGCAAAACATACTGTACAATGAATGTACTAACTTAATAAATCAATTTACAAACAATTGTTTATACCTTTCACATCCACATAAAACTGCATTGCATCATTTGTTGTCTTGCAGCTGTAAATCCCAGCATGCGACACCATTGCTGATTCAATAGCCAACGTTTTTATGGAACCTTGTGACTGCACGTGTTGTCCATTTGCTTCATTTAGATCTACTCCGTCCTTGTACCAAGTAACTTCAGCCTTAGGGTCTGATATCTCACAACGCAGGAGAATGGGGTCCCCAACTTCAACAGACTTGTTCCTCTCAGCTTCACAAGGTGTTGTAATTCTCACAGGCGGAGCTAGGAATGTTTTAGGTGATACCAAAAGAGAATTGAATCACGGTTATTATCTACCAAAAAAAGATATGCTTCTAAAAGACAAATCTTGCTACAAAGATTAACCATGCAATACCTTTAAAGAGTTAAATTAAGTAAACTGTTTCAACATATGTATCTTGGGGAACAGGTGGGTGGAATTAGTGTTTCAAGGGGGGAATTTGGTTAGATTTGAGATAACTGTGCATTCATGTTAGACTTTGGTGCTAAGATTAACACTTTTCACTATTTTTCAAAGTGCCACAGACCACCCAAGCTCAAAGATTTACGACTACATTCAGTGGTTTTAGTATGAACTACATCAAGTATGTAGAAATTGTCAAGGATTGTATTAACAATCACTTGATTTTACACAATGTCAACATTGTGCCCATCCAGTTTCTTGTTTGATATGCTAACTATTTAAATCACCTTCAACATCCACCTTAATTGCAATGACATCATCCTCCCAGTGTCTGTCAAATGATCTTGACAGATAGATCTCTTCTGATTGGACATTGGATATCTTCTTGGCATAGTAAGGTTCTGGAGCCTGCGTAGATGATGTTTGCTCAGAGTTAACTGTGTTCTGCAATTGGTTTTCTGTTGTCCCCGTGGTATAAAACCCTTGATGTGCTACTGGATCTGTTGTTGCATGCACAGAGTGAAATAGCTCCTCTGACTGATCAGGTACTGGATGTACTTTGTGATAGAGGTCATCTGGCTTGACAGTTGTAGCCTGTAGCAAGTTACATAGGCCTGCTGATTGGACAGATGGCTGTAGGGATTTATAATACTCCTCTGACTGAAAAGACAATATCTTGAAGGAGTTGCGGAGCTGTTGTGATTCGGCATCTGCACACTCTAAGGAATGACATAGCTCTTCTGATTGGATCGTCGCAGTCTCTAAAGAATCACAAACCTCCTCTGATAGCATTGTTGCAGACTGTAGGGAACTACTCTGCTCTCCTGATTGGATAGTTGCAGTCTGTATGGAATTGCAGAGCTCTTCTGATTGGAGATTTGCAGTCTGTAATGAGTTGCATAGTTCCTCTGATTGGACAGTTGCCATGTTGTAGGAGTTATTGACCTCCTGTAGTTTGACAGTTGACTGTACGGTGCTTCTAAGCTCTTCATTTTGGATAGTTTGACTTAGAGAGCTATACATGTTCTCTGACTGGACAGGTTCTGTCTGATAGTTGCTGACCATTACCAGGGAATTATTAAGCTCATCAGTTGAAAGCATTGCATGGTGTATGTTATAATTTAACCTATTCATTTGTCCAATATCTGTAGGCTGTCTTGAGTGGGGGACATTTATTGTCTGTGGAGATTTACAGGGGTTTGCAGAATGGACAGTTGATGTTTGTTGAGAGTTGAAGAGTGTATTTGAAAGGACAGTTGTAGTACACGCAGTATTATACTGATAAGTTGACTGAAGAGATGGCGTTTGCCTGGAATGTTCTTCAAATAAACAAGGTTGTCCTTTCGTTTTATAGAAAATCTTGTAGTTTGAAGTCATGCAGTCATCTTCAGTGGGGTAGTGCTCTTCAATGGACTTGTTCTGCTCAGTCTCTTGGTCAGGTGAGAACGTCGATGGTGAAGCTATAGGCATTGTGATGTACACAGAGAAAGGTTTTCAATGGTTGTATGCCTCAATAGTTCTTCTTAAAATAGTATTGTACATCATTGTGTGTTAGCATGAAGGAGTTATGGGATAATCCATTGCAAAGACAAACAATTAAGAAGGGCGACCATGCTTGGTCTGACAATCATTCCTGTTCATTGGAAGTCTACAATTGTAGACCCCCAATATTACTGTAATATAAATCTGTCCATTGTAAACTATATCTGCAGACTAATCCCATACTGATACCTTTGAAAAAACATCCATAATGTACATTAACTTTATCCTTTTTTTGTTAAGAGTTCATTGTCATTGCAACGGGGAGAGATTCGGTCAGCAGGTGAATGAAAGGATCTGGTGATGAACAAGACAAGACATAAGATGGGCTTCAAGATTTCAAAGCTGCTTGTTACAAGCATACAAAGATGGCTGTTAAAATGAAGAATGGTACCACAAAACATATATGTTAGTATGAAGAGTAGCCGCTCATAAAACACCCGCATGATTGATTAAGAGCCATAAACTGCAGGAAATGATTAAATCGGGGATGACAATATGGTCATAAGCGTGTTTGAAAAGAAAAAACCTACATATGGTTGAAAGATGACTCAGGAGATCGGAATAATATGATATACCACTACTGTTAGTGGCATGTGTGTGCCGTGTTAAAATGGGTGACTAATGTTCAAATATATTGTATCACCTTCAATATCCACAGTGCATTGGGCAGATGCCTCAGCTACCTCACCACTCTCATCACCAGAGTAACACTGCTCTGCTGTTTGGACAAAGCCAAAAAGAAAAAAATGAGCTGGATCAAAGATATAGGTTTGTAGATAATTCCTTCTGACTAATTCTTAATAAAAACACATATGGTGTATGTGGAACACCACCTTTCGCTTCCACATATAACCGCACATCGCCGGTTCTGTCACAGCCAACCGTTCTTTCACAGGATAAGCCATTTGATTGGAGGGGCAAAGTACATCTGCCGCTCTCTGATTTGCTGTGAACATCTCTTTGCGGGTAGATCTGCGTTCCATCTTTGTACCAACAGGCTTTGGCAATGGGATCTGAGATTTCAAATTGCCGAACAATTGGGCAGCATGTTTCTATGGACTTCTCAACTTCTGGATCAAGCAGATTTGACACCGTTGGAGCTACAGGTGATCATTTGGATAATTTTAGTGTTAAGTTAAATGCTTTCAAATAGCTCAGAAGGGAAAATAAACAGTGACACAAATATTAGCGCTTAAATATAAGAACAATAAGAGGTCAAAAGCTATATAAAGACAGTTAGTTGCAACTTAAACAAGGTACACAACATTTAACAAAAAAATCACCTTGATTTTGTACAATTAACTGGGCAACATCATCCGCTGTTGCGCAATAGTACGCCCCAGAGTTGGAGGGGTGTGTCGGCTCGATAACAAGGGTGTTCTCGAAGCCATCGACTTCAAAGTCAGGCTCCCTTTTAGTGTGATGTCGCTCCTTCTTTACCACCTCAGGAGTGTCTGAGATTTCACATGGTGGTTCAAAGGCCAACGTTGCTTCAAGCGACTGCGTCTCCACAACCTCTGGTGAGGGCGACAATGGCAACGGTGGAGCTAAAGATGAGTATTTGTATTATAATTGTGTACTATACATTGGACAGCTACATTTTTTATTAAAAGAGTGAGAACATACCAGCTTCAAAGAGGTAATCACATTCATTAAGCTTATATATTTCAAGGTTTGAGAAACACAATTCACACATAGGCCACGTTGGCAGACAGACAGATTTGCAAACATTAAGGGTTAGTTATATATTGTCTCCAGAAAGTTTTAGGGATTACTTAAGATTCAGCCAAAAAAATCACCTTTGATATCCACTGTGAAGTGGATTGTGTCATCAGCGGTTTCACAGCTGTACAGCCCTGAGTGAAAAAGTGTAGCTGATGGGACAACAAGTCTTCTCAAGGTGCCATCAGAACGAACATTGAACCCATTCTCCGGGAGGAGCTTTGCCCCGTCTTTGTACCAACAGACATGAGCCCTCGGGTCTCGAACCTTGCATTCCAGTTCAAAAGGTCTGCCTGCTTCAAGTGACTTGGTTCGCTCAATGTCATAGACAGCTGAGAACTTCTCAGGTGTAGCTATTGTGGGGAATTGAGGACAGACTAAATAAAAACTAATGCTGTGCAGATGGAGACCTTGCAAACACTGATGAGTGGAATTACTTTGTAAGAGGAAAATGACTTTGGAGGCTTTTGAGTACATACAACGGGCAGCAATAACAATCATTTAAAAAAGCAATACTGTTTTAAGATTAGGTTTATCTCTCCAAACACAGAGGAAGCTGGGTTATTAGTAACATTTAGAAAGAGGAGGTGAGCTTACATTATTATAGCTAAAGTAAAAGAGTAAAGTCACCTTTGATCTCCACTTGAAACTCCATGGTATCATCCTCTGAGATGCAGCTATACACACCAGAGTGAGACAGCTCTGCAGACTGGATTACTAAGGTCCTTGTGTTTCCCTCTGAGTGGATTTCTAATGCAGAGTATGAAAAGAGCTGCTTCCCACCCTTATACCAGAAAACCTCGGCCTCAGGATCCGAGACCACGCACTGAAGTACAACTGGGCAGCCTGCTTCAATGAACTTGCTCCTCATGTCCTCTGGAATTGCTGAGAACTTCACAGGTGGAGCTATAGATAGTTTAGATGTTTGATCAACCTTAGGTCAACCTTACATACTAATTATAATAATGCTAATTTATCAACCTAGGTGTGATGAACTTTATAAAAATTACTGAAATAAGAGAACATTTTCAACACATTTGCTAACATGCTCTATTTTACTCAAAAAGCGAGAGCTGCACATTAAATAGGCAATGTGTCAAGATGTGTCAGTAGCTCTACTTAGAAGGCATTGGTTGATTTCTAATGTTGCTGAAGTAAAATGTCAAATCACCTTTGACGTCCACATTGAACACGGCGGTGTCACCTTTTGTTTTGCAGGTGTATAACCCAGCGTGGAAAAAATCTGCTGACTGGACAACCACAGTCCTTGCATAGCCATCTGTTAGTATTTCTACACCTTTTTGAGGAAGGAGCTTTGACCCATCCTTATACCAGTGCACCTGAGCAGAGGGATCTGAGAGCCCACACTGTAGGACAATGGGACAGCCTGCCTGGATGGTCTTTTTCCTCTCAGCATCCGGAATAGCTGAGAACCTCACAGGTGGGGCTAAGTTTAGATATTGGGATGTTCATTAGGTCTGCATGGATTGGTTTTATCATTTACTTATCAATTTGTATATTTCTGACATGTTAAGAAAGAAGATTGAATATATCTTTGTGTTACAAGATCGGTAAAAAGTAGAACGTTTAGAAGAAAGATTGTTAGAGCGACAGAAACATCCCATTAAAAAAAGCCCTTGCCACTTACCCTCTACTTCCACATTGAATCTGATAACGTCATCAATGGCATCACAGCAATACACTCCTGAGTGTGAGAATTCTGCTGATTGGATGACGATTCTCCTCATGGTGCCCTCTGATTGGATATGAAGACCCTCCATTGTTTGTAGTTCCACCCCATTCTTGTACCAGTGTACAAGAGCCGCAGGGTCTGACAGCTCACAGTACAGCACAATGGGGTTCCCGACTTCTATGAACTTATTACGATCCATTTCTGACAGTGGTGAAAACTTCACAAGAGGAGCTGTATGGAATTTTCATAGTTAAGGGTTATAGTTAAATAAGCTACAGCAAGTATCTTGTAGGCTGTAATTTACTTTCTAAAGATCTCCCATTAGGATTCGAGCATTTCTTATAATTCAGAGGGTCTTGAGTTGCCATAATCATGTTAAAAACTACAAGAGACATATGCAATTTGTCAATGAATGTAATATATACCTTGAATGTACAATGCTGCAGAATCCCTAATGCCATAGGCAATGAATGTAATCTCAGCTCCATTGTCTATGTCACGCACCCCGCGAATGCGTAGAGATTGGTGAGTCCGTGAGCGTCTCATTGAGTAGCGCTCATCTTCTTGAAGCTGCGTACCATTTAAAAACCACGTCCCAATGACTGAAGCAGACAGTTCAATGGAGAATATAGCGTCTTGCCCCTCTGGCACCAAGGCATCCTGGAGAGGGGCTTGTATTCTAGCTACAGGCACTGGATGAAATAAATATCAGAGAAGTTATAAATATGTGGCTTGATGACATTAGACAAGCTCAGAGGATTATTTTTTTATCAGGATGATGTAGTTTACACTGTAGAAAATGTTCAACTTCACTTAAGTCACCTTGTTGTCTAACCTCTCCTATGTTCATCTGACATAAAATGCCATATTTAACTTTAACATGTGTATGGAGTTGAATAAACATGATATTTTATTTCAGAGAAATCCAACAGGACAAGGTTGATTAGCCAAGCTAAGCTAACCAACCAATTATATTTACAGTGTAGCAAGCAATGCATAATTTCAGGTATCTTATAATTGTAGTCTGCAACGTACCTAAATGAACTGCTCTTGGGAATTCCACATTGTTGCTCTTGCCATACTTGTTCACACTGCAAATGCGAAAGCGATAATCGGCTTCACAGGGAACACTGTCGCCGAGGATCTCCACAGAGGTGGCGGAGTCAGTGGTCAAACACTGTAGCCACTCTTGTGAACCGGTGCCGACTTCCTGTCTCTCCAGCACGTATCCAGAGGGAGGGTTCTTTCGCGTGTCCTGAGCAGGAACCCATGAGAGAAGAGCAGCGTTGGCACGTTCTGTGTTGATCTGTGCACTCACCGGACAACTGGGCGGACAATGTCTGGCCGCTGAAGCAAAGGAGAAAACCTTATTGATTTAGATTTTTAATACAGTATCTAAAAGCAATTATATGTTGCCTTGGAGCCACGTTAACATTAATCTGAGAAACCCAGAAGCTCTCACAACAAAGGGGACAGGATAGCCTAGTGTTTAGGGTGCTTGACAACCAGTGGATAAAAGTTCTGCTAAAGGACCTAAATGTAGGGGTGTTTCGCACAAGCTGAAACGGAAAGTGGAAGAGGGGAGGAGCTATGGTTGCAATGAAAAGTCACTGCGGTACACACTGCACTCAGTGTGTACCGTTTTCAACATCAGCCCCCCACAAAGAATAGATTGCAAATAATGATCCCTTACCTTTTACCCTAAGCTGTGAGGAAGTCTTTGACCTGCCCACAAAAAAAGTCACAAGGCCAGAATCTTGTGGCATCGTGTTGACGAAAACCAGGATGTGAGTGCGACCGAAAGATTTCAGGATGGTTTGGTGTGTTTCACGAAGCTCTACGCCATCTTTGTACCAGTGTATGTCCATCTCCTCTTCCTCCACTTCAACACAAAAAGCAGCATTTTCCCCTTCTAAGACATCCACTTTTCTTGGAAGCTTCCGCACAATTGTGCCTGCAAGGAAAATTCTGTATCATAATTGGAAACACAGTAAAGACACTATAGTTTGCAAAATTACCCTAAATGTGTTGTTGTAAGCACTTGTAATTGACGTACAGTATGTACCCAATCAACCAATAACTCAGCGTGTGAACTCTGTATAAGTTCCTGCTTTAAAATCAGCTTTTCCAACTTACCTTTCACAGCTACCTCTGCAATGCTTCTTCCTCCATCAGGCATCTCACAGAGGTATATCCCATCATCATCGACACCAATATCTCGGATAGTGAGACGCCGTTTTGTTCCCCACTCCTCCATCCCATATTTGGCCCCTGGTTGCAGTCGCCTGTCCTCCAGATACCATGTGATGGGGACTGAGTCCTCTGGAACCTCACACTCCAGAACAGCCAAGTCGCGTTCCCATACCTCTAGATCAATGAGAGGCTGCTTGAACCGCACAGGCGGCTCTGGTTTTAGGGGGAAGGACAAATACCAGACTGATTAAAACAGAATTAATTATCATAGGCCATCGAATACCTTCTAATGACCTTCTAGTGTTGAAATTGCTGTAGTATAATATACTGTACTTATGTAATCGTTAACTATGTTTGTGTACATATTAAGTATACTTATAATATAAACACTATGTTTATATTACTACTAACACCAATATATCATTAATACTGAATATTACAACCCTCACTGAAAAAACAAACAAAAAAAAATTGACATGTGAACTACTTTTTTATTGTACGAGAAATAACTTCAAAAGGTATAATCCTCGTGTAGTTCTCCCATAACTCAAATTTTTTTTGTAATACCGGTTTCAACCACAAGGGTCATTTTGGACAAAAAAAATAAAATAAATTGTATCTTATTTACGTAATTCAAAGTATGCAATTGTACTTGATCAGCTGTACTTAGTGTGCCAGGACCGTCAATGCTGTGGTGACTACTTAGGAAATCCTTTGAGGAAGTAAAAGGCTATAGGTAGCTTATTGGAAAGTAATATATCACTGAATCCTATATCTAGCAAATGACTTAATATTTAATATGATTCTGCTATTGCTTATTTACAGAGGTCCCGTGCAGAATGCCGAGAATAATTCACAGCTGCATATAACCTGCATCCTTGCTCTTAAACTGTGCTGTAATCTATAAATTGAAGTATATTTGTTAGCAAATAACAGCAAAGCAAACAAGATGAACAAAATCACGAGACAAGTGGCTCATTTAGATAAGGTATGTAAAGCTCATTAACACACTGAAGTGTTGGATAGGAAATAAACTGTTTGTAACTGACACCATCAGACAGTACCAGACAGTTGTAAACTAAAGAATGTAGACTGTATTTAGTAGGCTGTGTGTGTGTGTGTGTGTGTGTGTGTGTGTGTGTGTGTGTGTGTGTGTGTGTGTTTTACTTTATTTTTGTTATCATACCTAATGTTTTAATGAACTAATGAACTGAAGACAGAATGATTCAATCACACAATCTACTCTCTACGGTGAGGGCCATCAATATTACCTTGAATCAGTGGTTCTTAACCTTGTTGGATGTACTGAACTCCACCAGTTTCATATGCGCATTCACCGAACCCACTGAAGGGGGGCGTGTCATCACGAATCATATGAGTCGGTGTGTCTTATCCTCCGCCGAACCTCTAAGACTGACTCACCGAACCCCTGGGGTTCAATCGAACCCAGGTTAAGAACCACTGCCTTGAATAGTTTATGTCTGAGGGATGTAATACTGTATCAATGTATTGATGTTATATCTGTATGGACCTCCTTGTCCCATGTGATACAAATTATTCCTCCCCACATTATTTAATCCTATGAACACTTCTGGGCCTTTCACAAGCTAAGTGACTTTGCAGCTGTTAGCATCCACTTCAAACGTATGAGCTTGGCCTTGGTAGTTCTATTGGGTCACATTTCTAATTAAGACATTCAGGTATCATCAATCTCCCTGAAATGTTTTTGAAATAGCTTGCCAAATCATTTGGTTACTGATCACACTTTCGGCTAATTTAGTTATTAGTATACCCTGTCACTAACAATTAATTTCTAATGAGTTCTATTTTACTTGTTGAAACACAGGAATGTTTTGTTTGTAAGCATAACATTAATACTTAATTATAATAATAATAATAATAATAATATAATAATTTGATGTTAGACTATTTTTTCCCCTTGTATTTAAAGGGGCCCACTCTCATCTATTCTCCCCCTACTAAGATAACACCATTCCCTACCCCAGCCCCCTGCAATCTAACACACTTTCATTCACAGTTAGGTATATGAATCTAAACAGTGATCTTAGGCAGACATTTGGGGTTTCATTTGAGAAGTGTACTTTTCTGAAAAATTCTTCAGATTATAAAGCCATGAAAAAATGTGTTGACTTACCCTTTACAGACAGGTGTACAGCACTGAGGGTTTGCCCTGCGGTATTGGAAGCGGCACAAACATAAACTCCATTGTCCTTCTGTTTACAGTACAACACTTTTAGAGTGAAGTATCCTTCCCTGTCCTCGTATAACAAATAACGCCTCCCAGAAAGTATCAGCCTGCCATCTTTCCTCCAAATTATTTCTGGTTTGGGCTTGCCAGTTACAAAGCAGCGGAATTTGGCATGCTTGCCCTCTGTCACTGCAAACATTTTCACTTTAGCCGACGTGGCCATGGAATCGTCTTTGAGACGATTTGACACCAGCCTCCCGCTGCGCGGTTTGCCCTGGTGAGCTTTCCACTGGCCATTTGTATAACCGTTGCGATTCCCATCCTCCTCATGTCCTGGGCCTGCGTCAACCAGCAAGACGGCTCCCGCCAACCCCTCCCCAAACTCATTCCTGGCTTTGCATGTGTACACACCGCCGTCTGGTGCCCGTGTCTTGAAGATCTTGAGTTGGAACCATCCACCATCCTGCTGGCCCACACTGAAGTGTGTACTTTCAAATATTTCATTGAGCTTCCTTCCATCCTTTTCCCAGACCACCTCTGGCCGTGGGTTACCCCACAGCTTACAGGAGAAGACGGCATCCTCTCCACGACCGACACGAGTGGAGAGGGGCTTGATGAGGAATCTCGGCTTGTTTTCCTCTCGCAGCTCCATCTCCTGGGCCTCCCCCTCCACCTTGAGCGTAGCCGCTGCATAAGTCTCTCCGATGCTGTTCTTTGCTTTACAGATATACTGACCAGTATCTTCTGCGGTCACCGATGAAATAATGAGGTTGTAAACATTTCCATCTTCAAAAACTCTGTATCGTCCCTGTGCGTCAATCTTTTCATTGTTCCGCTCCCAGATAACGGCAGGCCTCGGGTCGCCGCCAATCTGGCACTTGAGGACCGCATCGGTGCCACTCTGTACCACAACAGGCCGCGGGTAGGCCAGAAAGCGAGGTGCACCTCCAAACACATCCATTTGTCTGTTGCCAGCTTCTTAAGCAGGCAGGAGAGCGCAGAAGGGTCTTCTCAAGCACTAGAGCGGGACTGCCCAACTCTCCAGTGTGCAAGGTTCTAATTAAATAAAAGAAAGAAAATGAGCAATAAATCATTCATTAAAATACATATTATTTGAATCTTAAGAAAAAAAGTATGATGTTCACACTTGTATGCGTCAGATAACTTTTAAGCTACATCCACGTGTTTTGAATGTAAACAAATCTATATTATGAGTATTAATTTTATAAGACCTGTCTGCATGAGAGATGCACAAAGTAGTTTGGGTGAGGGTGCAGCCCAGTCCTATTCCGCCAGCACCCATAACACACATCCCACACAGCTGGTGCTGTATTTCAGTGGGAAAGTGCTTAATATAGTATGCCCTAAAAAAAGACCTGCGAGGGAGTGTGTGTCAGGTATCACAAAGAACGCCCGGATCCCGCATGCTCAAAAAAACACATAGTGTGCCCACCCAGGAGACCTTGCAGTCAAAATATGCTATGGCTCCATCACACTCTTTGTTGGCAGCTCCATGAAAGGATTCCGTCTCAAAATGTCACAGTTAAAAATGTTTTTCTCCATCATCCATTCCAAGGCTCAAGTCAAGTCATTCTCCCAAGACTCTGATTAGTTGATTTTGTGTCTAATTTAATGTCTTACAGTACCTCTCTAGTTTGGCTGCAGGAGCTTACATTTCCGCTGATGGGCAGGTGAAATCGCCAGAAGCCATCCATCAGCATGTGTGAGTAAGTCAGGGATTAATTATTTTGGGACAGCTCACACCAAGTGTTGAAATTTCGTCCCCATGGAAGCAGGGATAGTTGGGTAGCTAATTTGATCTTAGAATCTTTTCTGGCCCTCTTGTTGTCCATTACATGATATCTTAAGACTTCATATAGTACCTTATTGGTGTAAAATAAATCAAAAAGCAAAATCAAGGAACTTCAGTATAGAACCCTTCCACACCCTTCCACACCCCTCCACTAATTATAATTACTAGCCAGGTAAGTAACAATTTAGGCTACATGAGCCATGTCAGAATGTGCATCAGAAATGTAAAAAGCCTCAAATCAATATTTTATTATTTCAAATTAAACTGATGCCATCATGAAATTAATTGTGAAAAATATACACATACTTAACAACAAACGATTAAGAATTACGCATTAATTGAATTGCATGTATACAAGGTACTGTATGGTCATGTTTGTTGTAATGTTAGAATACTACATATCTGTCCTCTATTATATAGCCCATGTTTTTTTTCTTGAAGTAGTAAAGTAGTACTGATCATATGTAAAATAGGCTGCAATGTGAAATACAATCTAATGCAATGTCTCTATTGATAAAAATACATTTAGTAAAATATTTTCTTAAACATAATTTGCTATTATTATAAGTGTATGTATATTTCATTAAAAAACTGTTGAACAAAGCATTAAAGGCTGCTTCAATATTCCCCACGGATGTTTTAAGAGAAGAGATTAACCCCTGTGTTTACTTGCCTGGTTTAATTGGAATGGCCTTTGCCCCTTATGAAGCAGGGACGCGTACCCCTCACATGACTTACCTCGCTTCAGTCCCCAGGAACTATCGTCAACATACATTCCGCACGTGCAGGCTTTCTTCAGGCTAAAGAATCGATGTTTTGCCGTCTCCGAAAGCCTGTTGTCCAAAGTTGATTTCAGATTGCAAATAAATGCTCTCCTCAAAGTTCTAAGTGTTTTGCAAGTACATTGTGAAACACTTGCGCAAGACAGCATGGATAGTAAATACTACTTCAGTATCCCCTACAGTCTTCTACAGAGTGGTCCCCCAATCTCTGCTGCGTTCAGCCCATAGACACCCCGAGTGTCATTGTTCGTGGAAGACCGTTAAATGCTTTTGCAGCTGCCGCTGTTCACTAAAAATACCGGCAGCCTCGATGACAGCAGTGAAGTTAAGTCAGGCTCTTCCATTCACTTGCTAGCATAGGCTAAAGATAGTTTCACTGGTCCGTGGATGGCTGCTTAGCTTACTTGAGAACTTGCAATAAAAACGCTAAGGAGACGTGTAGGCTTAGCCTTTAAAATTGTTAAAGCCCAAACTAAATTTCCCTTTGACTTTTTGATTCAACAGTTCTAGAAGGGAACCAACAACAGGTGGATATTGGATTAGCATGAGGGGAAATATGTTCATCCTTAGCTAAGTGATGCTTAGCATCTAGAACCGATTCTGTCTCTGCTGTAGTTTACTTCTCAAGACACCTGTGATATGATAGATATATTAACTAGATTAAAGGTGCTGTAGGTAGGATTTAAGAGCTACACATTTTGCTTAATTTCTTAGAAATGCCATAGACATCTGTCCTCTATCAGTGCCCCTGCCTCTATATACTTAGAGTCTATTTAGATTTTAAGATTTTTAATGGCGTCCAAACAAATTGTAACCAATCAAGACCTCTTTTCCCTTATTGGTCCAGAGAATCTACCCTGCCTCTCAATCCCATGAATGCATGCACACTGCTACAACAGGTTTGTCAATGGTGCTTCGCAATGGCAGACCAACGGGCTCCAGAGGAAGAGAGCAGAGGAGGAGGGGGTGGGTTTTTGGGTTGTTGGATTTGAAAATCTTACTCTCTTTCATTATTTTTTAGCTAGGTCATGCAACACTCAAATCCTATCTACAGCAGCTTTAATTTAAGTTATTCTTGGTGCAGACCCACAAATTGGATTTATATTTGACAGTTCTGCTGAAAACTGTAACAAAGAACCGACCTCACAGTCAGAGTTCCTTGCGGGTAGACCATGTCCGGTACGTTTATTTACTGCTCCATCCACTGGACCGGATCTGACGCACCTTTGCAGGTCAGGTCGGTAAAAAGGTCTGACCAGATGAAATGTCTATAGTACCCAGCCAGCCCCAAGAACTGCCCCACAACCTTTTTGGACTCGGGACGCGGGCAGGCTGCAATTGCTGCAGTCTTATCTATCTGTGGCCGCACCTGCCTGCTGCCCAAGTGGTACCCCAGATACTGTACCTCCTCCGTCCCACTTCACACTTCTTCAGGTTTGCCATGACCCATGCCTGTCTGAGGGAATCAAGCACTGCAGTCACCTGCTGCACATGCTGCTCCCAGGTGTCACAATGGATAAAGACATTGTCAATATAGGCAACAGTATATGCAGCATGTGGCCGCAGAACCCTATCAATCTCTGGAAAGTTTCTGGAGCTCCGAACAACCTGAACGTGTGTTGAACTGGTACTACCTGAATGGAGTGGAGAAGGCCATTTTTTCCATAGACTCTAGAGACATGGGAATCTGCCAGTAGCCCTTGGTCAAATCCAGTGTTGTTAAAATGCGAGCAGTGCCAAGCCGGTCTAGGAGTTTGTCGACCTGAGGCACCGGGTATGCATCGAAACATGATACCTCATTCAGTCTCCTGTAGTCTATAAAGAACCTGATGGTCCCATCCTTCGTCACCACCAGAATGATGGGACTGCACCGGCCGCTGTGCGACACTTCTATTATTCCCATCTTTGGCATTGCCTCTAATTCTTCACGGACCACTTCTCTTTTGTGTGCCGGCAGTCTGTAGGGCCCTGTACGCACCGCCACACCCGGGCTGGTGTCGATATGGTGCTGCATGAGGGTTGTGCATCACAGAAGGGGAGAGAACACGTCAGCAAATTGCTGTTGAAACAATATTACAACTCATTGCTCTCGTTCCCCATGGTCACTAATGAAATGGGCATCGCATCTCTCTCCAGGAGGTTGATGTGGTTCATCTGTTTGAACCTATCAGGGGTCACCTGGCAAGTAATTTTGAGCCAGAGGATGGGAGTAATACAAGCACGTTTTCTCCTGGTGAGAGTTTGCGCCGTTTAGCCCCTGTGTTGTACAGCCCCTGCTGACGTTCCTGGGCCTCGAGCAAATTTTCCTGTGATAACCGCCCCAGTGTGTAGAGTTTTGCTCATAGGTACATAACATGTTGCTGATGAAGATTGGTTCACATTATTTCGGTAGTTTTATACGCTGATGGCTCCAAATTAATAGACTGCTGGTAATAGTGTCTTCCATGGGTATCTGCTTAGAGATCCCACTACTAAATTTTGATAGTAAAAATGTCTTAGTTTAGAGTCCTTCCATTTTTGAAATGCAATTCCTCAATATTTTTTTAAAGAACTTTACTTATAACTTTCATAACCCATGAAGAAAGAGAGGTGGAAGTACATTTCTACAGCGTGAGTGACTCCTAGTGTAAACAAACAGCACTATCTCAGCTCAGGCATAAAGAACAACAGACAACTACAAACATTCCTGGTCATTAAAACTGCCTTGTTGTCATATATACTGTAGGCCACTACTAAATGCTTCTTATCCAGGCATCCATGGATGGAGATTGTTGATGGTATGGGTATCTTTAGATCATCTACAAAACCAGTACTGCAGTTATTTTGCATTTAATTTGAATTTTGAATATTTCTGATTTCTAAGTAATGACTTTGTGACGTGATGCTGTATGTCAGCAAACCCATGGAATGGTGGGACTGGATGCACATGGGCCTGGGCTTTTCACTGTGTGTGTGAGTGTATTTTGTGAATGTGAGACCTGGGCTGAGCGTGGCAAGCGCTGGCCCTTCAGCTGTTTAGTGCTTCATGTCTTACGGCCTCACACCACCTCCTCTCTCATTTCAGCTGTTGGAGTAATCTGATCTAGCCGCTTGGTTATGAAAAGCTTTGTGCTAGCGACTGGGTAAAAACTTGAGGGAGGATTATCAAGCCCCTTTTCGAAACTTTTGCATAGTCTAGGATATACAGTGTCCTGGAATATGCTGCAGGCTCCTAGTCGTCTTTTGTCATTGTTTTAGATGTCTTTGAGTGCAAGAGCGCTATGGTTTACTCAAGGCAACTATTTCAAAACTGTAGGTTGGATAAGCTGTTGGAGAGAAGTATTTACTAGGTTCACATTGTGATTATGTATCTACTGTCCAAAAGGGCAAATATTTATGCCATTAACAACATGGAGAGGATTCTTTCTATTTCTGTTCCTATTTATGACAAAGATTTGACTTAATGTTACCAGTTGTTGTTCACCCATGCATGTTTTGATTTAAAGGCCTCAAACTTAAAGTGATAATTTATAATTGTGTCATGAAGGCATGGAGGAGCTTAAATAGTTCCTAGTTAATGTGAAGATTGCATGTGCTATTTATCTTATCTATTTGTTTTTTGGTGTTTTCTTACTGCATTAAATATATAGGCTTAGTCGTAGGCCTATGGCATTTTGGACAGCAGTACTATAGTTCATGCTTGTTCAAGCTACTTTTATTTATTTATATAAATAAATGTTCCTGGTCAAATGACATATAAAGTAATTTCTTATTTTAGTGTATGACAGCATCTCAGTGTCATAAAGCATGTCGCATTATGATTTACATCATGGTTCTAATGAACTAATACCGGTAGTTTGATATTTTTATCCATTGCTCTGTAATTTAGTCTGTTACATTTACATGTTGGATGCATATTGGTTGTCTTACAGTTTTCTCTTACGGCCTAAGACAACCATTATCAGAGGGTGAAGCACTTTAGCAAGTCAAGTCAATAGTTTTATTTTATTTTATTGTTAATTATTGTTTTCATTAATGTGAGCTTTGTGAAGTGGGTGCATTATAGTCTAGGTATTGGGTGTTCAACTCCTAGCCAGAAGATGGGTTCAAGCCCCGGTGTTGGCCTGCCTGTAAATTCTTTAAGCAAGATGCTTAAGTCCTATCTGCTTAACACTTTACACATTGTAAGTCACTTTGGATAAAAGTGTCCGCTAAATGACCTAATTGTAAATCTGCTAGATTCATTTTATTGGTTCGGACCTTTTGATAAAGAGGTCACATGCCAAAATTGACCATTGGGTTGTCTCAATTTCAACCTGTGTATCTTTTTTTGTCAATATTTCTATTTTTTTTCTTTTATGTATACTGTATGTAACAATTGACTGCATATTTGAAGGCTTGCCTCTGTACAGTAATTTAGATTAATCCTGCAGAAAGCCGGCCATCCTAAAACAACCAGAATGGATTTAATTTGTATTTAAAAATCATATTCCTATATCCACAGTTAAAGGAAACCATTTAGCACAGTCTTTTGCCACCAGTCACCGCAAAATATGCTTACCAATAACCAGTCAAAAAAAGCCATTGTAGGCTGTGATTCTATGAATATTTAAATATTGTAAAAACAAATAAACAAAAGAGCCTACCTTGGAAATAAAGATTCATTCATTCATTCATTAGCCTATTACCACACTGTTTCCCAATACAAATTGAGTATAGTAGCCTACAACCTAATATAACAAAACAGTTGAGTAAATCACAGATGAGGACATCACATACTGTATGTTTTATATGTGACCTAATATTACCTCCCCCTGCTGTTAGATTGTGAAAGTTTACATAACAATTGTGCCTTTCTTTCATTGATATTTAAATGTGAGGAATCATCCAGAGAGCAGTGGACATTCAGACAGTGACTTGCACCACGGGGTCAGAATCTACACAGCAACGGAGCCACTATAGTTTCTACTATAAATGCACCATATTTCTGGCCAGTACTGTATGTTCCCACAAAAAAAGTATATGGGCAGAATAATTACCAATAAAAAAACACTAGATGGGGCAGTACCATTAATTCATGTAGTAACAATTATAGTAAATCATTGAACACAAAGATTTAGGTTTATTGTGAACATACGAGAGGTTAAGAAACCCCATAGTGGAACCTTAACTATCAAAATATTTTAGATCAACCTAATTCATTTAATAGACTATAATTATTATTATTTATTTGAAAAATAATTGCTACCCCAACCTAAAAATTAAAGTAACTTAATCTCACTGAATAGCCCCTATTCAGTGAGATTAACACAAAATTAACGGCGCATAACTGAGGTAGAGGCATAGGTAAGAGACGGTTGTGTTCATTGCACTTTTGAACACAACCGCAATAGTAAAGAAGAACAACTTCATCCTCTCCTGGCCATGTAGTGTAACTGCACCACACCGCAAGCCATCTGACGTCTACAGTACCTGCCGAATCACATCCTTATCAATGTTATTTGTCATTTGTAGTGTTAGAACTTAAGTTTTTCTTACAATAAGGAATTTGTTTGTACATAGAAATAGATATTTAATACAGGGAGTAGTGCCATGATTCATGGTTATCATTCATACAAGTCATAGAAAGTCAGATCTTAATAGATTGGACCATGACAGGGAGCACCATTGCCTGTTCTTATATTTGAGGTTTACAGTCTGAGTCTGAATGTTGGAAAATCATTTAGGTTATCAAGTGGGTGCATGCCGCATTTCCTGACCAATATTTAATTGAAACAGCAGGCCCACAAAACCTCAAGCTGGCAAAACAGCAAATTCCAGTGGTTTGAAACAATTCCCATCTCTACACTCTTCTATTCACAGCTCTGTTTTCAGTACAATTAACATATATGCCTATCCCTCTTGTTAAGTGATGCCAATTCTTCTGCTTTTTCCGACAGAAAGAAAGTATTCCCACTGCATGCAAACCAGAGAGCACATAACTACTGTAGTTCCTGAATGAAGAAATTCTACCTCTGCTGCTAGTTCATAGATTTAAAGGGCTTCTATTGTCCTGGTAATATATTGGCACTGTGTAGAACTAAAAGATTAATGTCCAAATTTGGAAAATTGAATGTGAGTAGCAAGCTTTGAAACTATTGTTGGTTTAGGTCTTGACTTTTCTAACAACTTTTCTAACATATTGTTAGCAAGATGATACGTGCTTTCCTCTGTGATTGTATTGTATTTCAACCCTAATTTTTACCCTCACCTCTGCTGTTTAGTCTTACAAGTGTTTAATTACCAATAATGATTTATTATTCAGTTTTGTTTGCAGGAGGGAAATTATGCAATTCCACTAGCAGTTAAATACAAAAATAATAATATCTTAATAAATAAGTTTTGTTACAGAACACTTCTAATTACGTCACTGTGTTTAACCAAAGACAAACCGGAAACATCTTGACTTATTTGAATAGCAGTTACCCTTGTGAACTGTGGTCTTACACAAGAGGGTCTAACCTTTCTCTGATCTCTTAGCAAGATAGACCAAAGCAAATAAACCTTGACTGAGACAAAATGGACTCAATACCTTGTCAAGTTCATTCTTGCAAGCCCACAAGAACCAGAAGAGGAACTGACAAGGAAGCTTGACAAGGGATTTTCCAGTGGAAAACTAGAATTTACACAGTTCATACTTTTCCCACCTTTTATACTGTAGGCCTACCTACTCTGTGTCAAGAGGAAGACCTCATCTCTAGGTATTTCAGACCACTTCTTGGGCCCCACAACACTGGCTATGTTAGCAGATCATACCCCCTTCACCCATTTTTATTGCATTATATCTAAATGTATAATTAAATACAAGATGATAGCATATCAAGTAACAAACTAGAGGTTCAGTCATCTAAATAAAATAATATATCACCCAACGTCTTCATGGTTTGTAAAAAAAATTACAATAAAAAAAAGTAAAGAAAGATATCTTGGTTACAAGATAAAATGTTTAGATCATATTTTTATGTTGACCTTTGCTATATATGACTTGAATGTTGTTTTAAGGGAATTTGCCAAAACGAATCTTTTATTGATTACAGGATCAATCATAACTGATGTTTTAAACTAGAATGGTTTGCAAGCTCAGCGAGAACTACATTCCAACAAAACATTGTTTATAAATCACTTTCAGCAAAAACAGTCCCCTTCCTGGTTTCTATCTAACTTGGTCCACGAGAGACCTTATTTGGCAATACGTGTGATTCCGTTTGTCTTTTTATTTTATTTTATGCATTTTAATTAACTTTAGATCGTTTAGAAATCGACCTTTTCATTTGATTACACTGGATGTTTTAAGAATACATTAAGTTAAATCAAGCGATATAACATCAACACGCACAAGTCTTCTCTTTAGGACCTGGAGGAAATCCCTTTTGTCAACTCATGTTGGTCACTCCACTCTCTCACTTCCCTTGCATTGATAGCAGAGCACCTCGTCTCCATCAGCTGTTCGACCAGCGTGGAACAGCGCTGCTGGACCAAGAGCGACAAGGTTTTTTCATCATTCCATGTAACCCTTTCAATCGATTACTGGAAAGAACGAATAAAGATGAGGTAGGCTACTTTTGCATTTCTCATTGCGCTCTTGGATTAAGTGCGTCGATAAAGTTCTAAAATGTTCGATGCTACCATTTTGCAGGTGTTCCTCATGGTTGGAGCCCCTTTTTTACTGCTTCCTAATTCTTGGGAGCCCCGCAGCATCGCAATGGCAAGGTAAGTGAAAAATACGATGCACTGATTTTACTAGCGGATTGATTATGCAAGTTGATGTTGTACCTAATCTAATCCATTTCAGCCATCTACTTTTGTGAAACAGTGTAATGAATGCCAATTGGGGGCAAACCAGTTTGCTAACTTCTGCTAAACTTGCTAAAACTGTGTAGACGAGTTAGCAGGCTGACTGGTCTCCATCACACACAAATCAGTCTACTTACTGCTTATAAAAATTACATTTCCTCTTGTCAGCCATACAGCCGGTTATGGCAGTCCCTACTAGGTATATTAGAAATTTGTTTGAGACTTGGTGTACAATCCAAAGAAGAATATTTGTGAAATTCAGATGTTTTTATTTAATTTCTTAACAAATTCCTCAATTTACTAATATCTTTCAATAATGTAATTGTATAACAGTTGACAATTGACTGTAAATGTGACACTATGGTAATGGCCACCATGAATAAGGTTGTGAGGTATGGAATGAAAGAACTCTTCCCTTGTTGAATAATTTATTTTTGATCCTCATTGAGGCCCTATATTTAATTTAGTAAAAGTTTCTGCTGGTGAATTGTGCAGCTGTCAAATGATAGGGCTGAAGAAATTGAGAAGCTGTCCATGAATATTTGATTGATTCTGATTACCACAGGCTAGACATAGCCTTTTTAAGTGTTTAAAATGCAAACCTTAGGCCTACAGCAGTACCTTCTTTGTGAAAACTATTTACAAGTTATTTTTTGTGTATTTGTTGCTAAAATACGTTATTGTAAATCTATTTCTGAGACTAGTACACAAGTATTATGTGATCCACCAATTTGGTGTACATGCAAGAAATTTAATCACTGAAAAATTATTACCACAATCTAATGAGTTTGGTTCCATCACTATTCTTCTGCCTTCTTTCATTCTTCCTCTGTGTTGTAATTTTTGGCTATTTCCCAAAGTAGTCACTTTTTTCTTTAAGTAAATATACATAGTGGTGTGCTTTGAAGTAGGCAAATAATAAGGAAGATTACTTCCCGTGAAATACCGAAGTGCCCAAACACCTTGACCTTTTTTTGGGGGAATGCTGCCTAGATATTTTTTTTCAGGTCGAATAGCTCAACTATTGGGACTTTAGAGCACTGGCTGCCTGTGAATTTGCTCTGAGTCTGGCTGGTTCAGGAATCTCTATTGTTGTGTGATCTTTGACATGCACCCGGCGTGGTTTTGCCTGGAGGGAGATGGGAGCGATGGTGGGGGAGGGGAACAGCTGTAAGGGGACACCCCACGGAGCCATTTAATGGCTGAATTAGATGCCACATTAAAAATCAGTGCCGGGATGGGGTTTCCTCCTGCTCACTTCAGGGGCAGGATTGCCAGAGGGAAAAGGAAGGGCCCTTTTGGACATATGGTAAATGAAACAATGTGGGTACCATATGCGTTTATTTACATCAAGGAGGCAGTGAAATGAATAATTAAGGTTTCTTCTTACATCATTTTTCATGCTGAATCATATTTGGAGTACCGTATACATGCCAGACTGCTTACTACAACTGTACTTACCATAGCTAACTGTTCAATACATTTCCATTAGAGAAAAAATCCATACATCTGGTCTTGTTAACCTGTAGTTATCGTTAGATTTGGAGCCAATGTCTTCCTTTTGACAAACATATGTTGACATACCATAGCTATTTTAGACATTTATCGGACCCATCTGCTTTCGTACTACAGGTGCAATGGTTTTCTTTTTATTATTACCTTTTGCTTCCATACTAAAGCAAATTTCCCAAAGCCAATGCTAACCCCATTGTTTCTGTTCAGAGTCTGCTGCGGAGCATTAGTAAGTGAATCAAGGGTAATTTTCAGAGCTGCAATTGCTTGAACATGTTTTATGGTGTCAGCAGTCTTTCAGTGCCTCGTTATTACTTTAATGCCAGTATGCGGTAACAATTCGGTTGGAACAGTTTTGTGATTTTTTTTCACTCGAATGGAGTGACTGTGTCTTTGATACAATGTCTGTACTGTGTGAGGTAGGTATGAGGCACATGTATAGACTATATTAAAGGTCCACAAGGAAGTACTGTATTGCATATCATATCTTATCATATCTTGTGTTGCATATAGTTGAGAATTGTTTGCAGTGCGGTATGGTTGAGAGCATTTTAAAATGCCAGGAACCACAGACAAATGGGGATGCATTACCAAATGATGCATTGAAACCCCCCCCCCCCCCCACACTAATTATGTACTTTACACTCCTGGCTGTAATAAAATGGCTTGGTGTATATGTGTTCAGTAGGTGTGAGAGAAAGGTTAAGAGGTTTATGAGAGGTTGTGGTATTCATTAAGACCATAAAATGTATTGTGTCAACTTTGTCTTTTTTTCCTCTTCTGTTTTCAAATGTGTCCCATGTCTGCATGGGACTGACACCTTCCTGATGTCCCTATGCTGCGACTCACATCAGTGTGACCGCTTCTTTTTATATGTCACTGATTAAGGCGTACAGTATGAGATGGGATAATTCCAAGCACTCGTTGACTGCTAACAATATTGAAGTTGCAAATGTGTTGGTAATGGACTAAAATTGCATTTGATACCCCTGCTGTGAAAATCTGTACTATGTCACTTGAAGCAAAGAGACCTGTCTGACCCAAAACTCATACTCAACCACTACTTTACCACACTGACACACAGCCCGGCTGTCAAAGGCTGAGACAGAAAGGTGTCTTTATGTTAGGAAGCACACATACTTGGTAGACAGAAAAGGAAATCTCCGTTCACTTTAAAATGGATGTGTTTTTGTAGGAAAACCATGGTGGTCACATCCTGCTTTGATTTCCTAATTCGTCCCATCTGGGTCCTGTGGTGGTCTTTACAGTTGTGGATCCTTCGTAAGCCTCCTTCTTCTCAAAATCTCCTTGCCTTCCCAGTACACACTGTATAAATGGGGAAATCAATGGATAAAATGTGAATTTAATACAAATCTAATCATTGCTTGCTCTCTACACATCTTACTGAGTAAATACTGATTAAGACGTACAGTATGAGATGGGATCATTCCAAGCACTCATTGTTTGGAATTTAAGCTAAATGGTATAGAAATACACATAAACGGCTTATACCACCTCGATTGCAATAATTTATGCTCTTCACTCCCACTTACTCTTTCTTTTACACAGTTTCACATTACAGCGATATACAGTAAAACTGAGGATTTTCTTCACTATTCAGTTGAGATCTGCCTCCCATGTCATGTTTGACATGATTTGGAGTGGCAGTAAATGCAGCTGCTCTCTTATTACATTTCCATTAGTATGTTATCTAAAGAAAAGCTAGTGCTTGGATAAACAAACAAACAAACGAGACCTTAATGAGGTCAGGGTATCTGGGATCTGCGATGTCCCAGTTCAGAGGGTGTGTTTGGTCAGACTCTTGTGATTTGACTTTTGAGTTTTGCCTGGAGAGGCCAGATTGTGTTCAAGGATATCTTAAGTGAAACGTAAATATATATCCCAATCAAAAAATAAATTTACGAAGGGATGACAATTTCTTGAAACACACATATTTAGCTCACCCTATTATTTAAAGAATGCATAGTTAGCTTGGACACTGAGTGACTTTAATAAAACACGTCTTTTAAGATGTGAAACCCACCTCTTTCTTGACCACCATAAAAATGTGTTATGGTGTTTGCTTTAAATAGTACAGCTTTTATTAAAACAAGCTTTTGTTCAAACAAACGCACAGTCACAGGGCTTTCTTTAATATTTATAATATATCATCATCTTTTCTTTCAAGAGTAGGTATTCTACAGTTGTAACAGTTAGAATGTTGCTGACAGCTGTTGCTTGTATTTTATGTGCTCTCTTCTCTCAGTAGGTAGGTAGGTCAGGTACACTGGGATGCTTTGTCGTGTCAGCCCTGGTGTCAAAATGCTGGGTTGACAGTGGCAAAACACAGAGGGGAAACCATAATTGTTGCTTATGTTCTAAGGGTGGAGGATTTGTAGGGCCACTTGCTCTGTATAACTAACTATCCCCACCACTAATGGTACACTGAGCGCCCTCTTACCTCTCTGCACCTCTTTCCTGTTTGCGGTCAAACCCTTACTTATTTGCTCGTCTTTCCCAGCCATAATCCAGGTAGCAGTTAGTTGAACTTGTGAAGCTTGCTTGGCAAATGACAGGATTCCATATGCAAGGTTGGCTTCAGGAAGTGAGCCGAAAGCGGAATTGAAGGCCCTCTTGAAAGATTTTTCATACCTTCTATTAGAAAGAAAAATGACAGCTAGGGTAGTTCTGCTGCTAGTTGAAGTATTATTATCTGAACTTTCAGATGTGGAATATTGCAACTTTAAAAAAAAATACCTGCCTGGTGTACCACACTGCATTTTGAAATATCATGACAAGCACAAGAAATATCTGCATGTTAACATAGAATATAGCATTTTGAACTCCTGGCTTACTCCACCCAAGTGACAGTTCCTGTAAGATGCTGTATTGTTATCTTACGGTTGTAGTAGTAGTTGTAGTTAATTACAGCCTAACATTGCTGAAGAAATTTAGCATCTCTTTGCATTGAACCTGTGCTCACCTCTCCTTTATGCAGGGAGTCTGTCCATCAGCAACTGGGTTTGCTCTGAACCCGGTTGAACACTGGTTTCCATGGCCACCAGGTGCAGATTTGCCTGCCACAAAGCCTTATTTGGCCGCAGCAATGGAAACCAGATCTATCTGCCTGGCACTTTGTCCCTGTCTCCAGCTTCTGGGAGTGTTTACACGTCCTCACCAACAGGCAGCTGAACACAGGGAGAAATGAAATTAGATATCCCACAACCCATGTACACTCTCCTCACCTAGAAAATCTATACCATTAGTTTTTTATTCTCCATGAATTACGTGTTATTCAGAGTGGCTGCCATTGTAAACCATCATGTGGGTAGATGTGCAGTGGCTACAGTCATGAAGTCATCCTATGGCATTATATTATAGGCTCCTTTGAATATTCAGTCACCTGAGTCCAGCAAAATATTTGAACCATCAGTTGAGATCTCAAGTGCAGACTACCACCCAATCTGGTTTTTATGAATCAACAAACCATTCAGGATTTCAGGAGGCCCCCTTTGGGGAATGCCATTGTGTGTTTCGGACCTCACTTGCCGTTATGTCCCCTTTCCTCCTTCTCTGCCCCATCTTACCTTCTGATTGACTCTCAAATTGTGCAGACTGCTTTTCAAGTTATCTTTAATAGGTATTGTTGTAATTCCACTCATTCACCTGTGCTTCAAGAGCTGCAGTCTCGGTAGACAGTTATCTTGTAACCCCCCCTCACCAATCTCACACCATTAGGGTGTCAAAGAAGCAGAATCCCATGGGAAGGGGAAATTATTATCAAGCTTAAAGCTTGTCTCATCACGAAAATAGTTTTACATTTTGAGTGCTACACCTCTTCTGGGGTTTCATGGTGAAATATAGCCCATATGGGAAGACAAAAAAGCTTTATTTTACTGTGGCTTCCATCCATCCTTATCTGATGGAGACTGTACAGTGTAAAAAGTTTGTAATAATAATAATTATAATAATAATTATATAACATTTGTTAGATAACTAATTTGTGGATATTCTGAGATTGGACAAGTTCTAATAACAATTTAGATGCTGCCCATCTGCTTTAAATGTAAACTAGTCACTACATCTTAATGTGTGCGTTTGCAGAACCTCCAAACACCGCTTGAACTTCACACAATTAAGCTTGTATACATTGCAAAACATTAGAGGTGATGCCCATTAACCAGCATAGATCATTGTTTAAAGCTATGGTGTAGCAATAATTATCTCTTTGGAAACTGGAGCTCTGTCCAGACTCCACACTCGATAAAAGAGCCTAAGTGAATGCCTGCTTGTAGCTGAGAGGCTGCTAATTGTTACGGGAATAAGTGTGTGGACAATGGACAGTGAAGGGCACCCTTTATTCAACCGATGGCCATCGTAGGCCAGATGGCACTGTGCCATCCATGGAGAAGTGTGGAGAGGAGGAAAGGAACTTAAGCCAACCATGGGTTAGTTAAAACATTTAGAGGGCCAGTGAAAGATTTGCTGGGCTGTTTCTCGGCTGAGACAGTGGCATTATCTGCAGTGCAGAAGGGTGGGAGGTCTGCAGTTTACAGTACATTCCCTTCTGCTTTGCTTATTGGTGCATCCCATGAAACTCAGTTTGTGCCATGTTGAACAAGATGGGACAACCAAGGTTTATGGCCAATATACTGTGGTCTCTTCACAAAATATGTCAGTACTGTCCTCTATAGCATTGTAAATGTTTTGTGTGTTAGTGTTTGAATGGCTTTCAGTTTCTTCTCCTAAATGTGTCCAACTTTTATAATGGAAGACAAAGAAATGGTGAAGCCTTGACATGGACTGTGTAACTAGTAGAAAGCACAGGGTTTCCCCCACTTGGACATTTTCCAGACAAAGCAACAATGAGTCTATCTTTGTTATAGATATGTATTGCACACTGGCAACATTTAGCAAGAAATCCCCATAATAACCTTTTCTTCTCAGCGAACCACACCTACCATGTCATCATATCATATCATATTATTTATCGAATGGTGTACCTACGCAAATGTGTCATTATTTGACCAAGCTGTATTGTAAAAAATAGACTAGTTATGTAATGTGGAAAATTTGTTATTTTTGTCCACAACAGCAAGTAATATCAAACACATGACACTCGCATAACTATAATTACACTGATTGTGCCTTTTTTATGTCTGGACAATTGTCAAGTGGAATTATAACTATAGTGTTTTCTAATATATCATGGTTTTGCATGAGAAACTAGTCTCCACTTTTACTTTCCTAACTATATCATTGTTTACATATGTTTTTCAGTACCTGTGATATGATATTGATATTGTATTTTATCTACTTCTCACGCTAGAGAATGGAGAACATATTTCAAATACCATATCAAATAGGCCTAAATTCTCATCGAAAAGTACATTTAAATCTTAATAAAATACAGAATAAAGACCTAAGCCGATTACCATTTTCCCATTTATCGACACACCCTACAGCTATAGTATTACTGCCTGTTTAAAGGTGTGGGCATTGTCCTCTTATATGCAATGAAATGCTTTCAACCTATGCAGTCTTCTGTTACCGCCCTCTTTCTCATACTTATTGTCTAAATCCACAAGAATGTTGAGGTCATTGCCCTATGGCTGAGGGACAGAATATATGTAGATTATATCAGCTTGGATCAGAAAGATATGTCCCCTGTGTTTGTCAGCATATTCCTTCAGTTCAGAGCCTATTTTGAACTTCTCGTGTCTTTCTTAGTTCTGATGTAATATTTCCCCTTTTCTGTCTGAGGGAGTTGTCAAAGTTATCTAAACTCAGATCGAGAAAGCGATAAGACTTCTCACTTATGACTTCTTGACACTTAATAACTGTTACATAATTTGGGTACCAATTAAACATCTCTTTTTTTCCACCCCGTATTGACTTTACACAAGCTACACATAATGGCCCTGCAGGGTCAAAACATTTCCCTGATAGTTCATCAAGTTCAGTCAAGTTTATCAGAAGTCGGTGCACTGGTTAACTCAAGCCCCGTTTCATGGATTAACATGCCTTTGCCTGGCTTTAGCTGTAACAGAGAGAAGAACATGACCTGTAGGCAGTTTGTGCTAAACTTCCCAGTGGGGGGAAACAATGAGCGCTGGCACCCTCCTTAGTCTGGCCTTTACTAATTGAGGTCCTGATATTGTCTTCTCGATGAAAAGCCCTCTTTGTTCCACTTACATCTCCCCGGGCCTCTGATGTAGCCACAGGCCTAGCGTCATTCTCTTGCAGCCATTTTTCTCATTCATTACGGAGGATTAAAATGTCAGTTGAAGGTGGTGTAGAAGCTAGCCGACGTCATTCTTTCAAGGGTGTTTAAAGGTTCTTCGGCCTCTATGTTAGTGAGGCACAACTTTGTCTACGCCTAACCCTAGAGGGTGAGAATTTTCCATTTTAGAGGATTTTGGGGGGAAACAAGGCAACAGTTTATCTTGCTGATCTAGCCAGATGTGGTGCAAAGCCAGACACACATACCTACTCAGTCAATTGAATCAAACACATTTACATAAAGTATCTACCTAAAAAATGCCAACAGTTTTTACATAATTGGTTTCAGGTTCTCAAGGCCTTGACTAGGATTTTCTCCCATGCAAAGTTAGGACATTGTATTAAAAATGTCTCCTCCTCCTCCCCCTCTGCTTTCACGGTCAGATTTACTGTCTAAGTTGTTGATCTGCATTGACATGCTCTTGAAGTGCTGTGGAAAGCTCAAATCAAACACTTCAATGAGCGCTTGTAGGTTCAAAGAACCAGGAAGGACAAAGAGCCGGGGTTTGACCAGTGGAGAGATTTAGCAGTCTCTGTGTCCTACTTCCTAGAACCTGGACAGCACAGAACATAGGATCTGCATGCACATTCTTTTTACATGAACCTCTGCTTTTTCAGTGGAAGAGGTTTTTTACTTATGCATTAAGCAGCCTATTCAGGAATGTAAAATGCATCCTCACCCTTCGAGTGGAAAGTCGACAGAATGTGCATAAACTTTTGTACCATTGCCAGCTTTTGCAACCTGCTTGGGTTAAAGTAGTCTTGCACAGACAGGTAAAATATGTACATGTGATGCCTCAGTATAACTGAAAAATTGATGAGGGAAATGGTGAAAAACTGTGAAGCATTCCCCCACATCTCTTTAAATTCTACCACATTGCATTCTGCTAAAGGTGAGACGCATGACCTTTCTATAGTTCTATAGTATTCCACCTCAGTCACTTGTAAAAACCTGTCTCTGTTCTTTACAGAGCAATACCTCAAGGGGGTTATTAACTACTAGTGTGAGTATAACTTTAAGAATTTAAACTTACTAAACTGACTAGTTACTGCTGTTACTATAATTTTGGTGGGGGCATCCTCGGATTAGATGTCAAATGTTAAAGTAGTCCAGGCCACAGTGTGTAGTAAAAAGAAGGCTCTAATCTGGTAATGACGAAAAGGGTACAGAATTATAGGCAGTAGTCCAGTTTAGGCTTTATTTTCAACTACATTCACACTTTTTCAATTTGCATGTTGTCCGAAGTATGTATAGATGATACAGTGTACATTATAAATAAAACAAATTGGATTTCTAGTGGAAACTTTGTAGTGTTGTAGGTTAATGGGTCAACTACTTTCATTATTGTTGAGGAAAGTTAGTTTACAGTTTCCTAGAAACTGGTATACAGGGCTTGTATTTTCTTACCTCTATTTCTTACGTCTATAAATTCATGTTTAAATCTAAAATAACATGCTTTCCTTGGCAAGCATTGGAAGCACAGCCAATTTACAAAATGAAATTTGACAGGAAACAATTTAACCATGCAACTGCATATTATAGCTTATTGAGATGATAGTATCAGTTGTGTAACACAAATAATTAAAATCCCATATTTTTACAGGTTATCTAGCCATTCCTTCAAGGTTGTAGGGTGGAGGGTCAGTCAAATAAGTTGTCCTAAGTGAGTGACAGGAGAATGTTAAGAATGCTGATTGCCTGGGAAGGTTTTCTGTGGACAGCCTCTGGACGCAAAAGAAGAGGGCCCCTGTTTTATTACATATGAATACTTCTTGGTATGTGACCAAGATGAACCTGTTGGTTCACAGGAGCTAAAGATGCGCCTGTATCATCTATCGAGTAGCTTAAACCCTATGCAGAGGTTCCCAGATAGATGTCATCATTTATTTTCCTTAAATATTTGTTTACAGTTTCTGTGTTAATGTCGGAATAGCATCAGTATGATGATGTCATTTGGAATTGGGCTCGCTAATGGTGTATTTCCCTGTTTGTCGGGCAATTCAATCAAATAAAGTAAAAATGATCTAGCCTCATTTTGAACCTTTTGGTATCACTGTACTGTATATAGCCCCCCCCCCCCCCCCAACATACACACACACACACACACCACCACCAATCTAGACTGACAACCATAGAATCAGTCTAAAGAAAGCCTTGCCCATACACCTTTTTAGCTTTCTGCTTGATGCTGGTGGAATTCGGTGGCCTCACCTTGTCAGGTGGCAGGGATTAGAAGTGTAATTAGTCAGCCTCTCAGTAAAGTGACAATGGCTGGGTCTGTTCCCACTTCTATCTACATGGCTGATCAACGCAACTGCCCCCTCTCTGTTCAAGGCATCACTGTCACAAAAATGTTACGTTTTCTCCCTCCTTTTGTCCTGTTTCAGAATGTCTTTCCTTTGCCAGAACTGCGTTATTTGACTGAAAACAGGAAGTTTCAAACTCCAGTTGAATGATTCATTTAAAATTGCTTCTTAACATGTAACAGCCATGGAATTCACATGACAAGCTATTTAGATGTCACATATGTAATTATATGTTGAATTTGACAGTGTCTAGTCTGGGCATTTTCTGTCTACCCTGGGCCTCATTTCTTTTGCTGAAGCCAATAGTCTGTTTGAATAGTGTCAAATTTAAGTACTCCTCTTATTAACTGGTTATTGGGTGGGTTAATGTTTGTAGAGTAAGACACAAGGAATTTATCCTATTTTTTCCAGTTTGGCATTTCTGCAATGAGATACCTATCTGCTAATTTGTTAACTGTTGCCCAAGACAGAATGAAGCTTCTGCTTTCTGGAGATTGGTGTTTTAGTTAAAAGAAATCTGCGATTGCCTTGCAAGTTCAGATGATAATGTTTTAATGAAGCCTGGCAACCTAAGATGAGACGTTCTTGTCTTTAATAAAGTGTTGATAGAGCATAAACCTCCTTCTCCTAAAATCTGTAATAGTGGAAAAAACCCTACGAAGAAAGAGGTAACTAGTAAGTAGAGATTATTATTATCTTGCATTGACTGGCCTAATTCACATGGCTCTTGTTTAGGGCTTGAGCAGCTAATAAGGATGGCTTCAACCCAGGTCCCACCTCATTAATTTAGCAGGCTGAAACTCGTTCATAGGTTTAAAAAAACAACCAAGAAGACCTTTTTATTGAAAGTATTTAGTGTGTCCCTCTATGATGTCATGTTTTCCCTCAGGTCACATGCATGCTTTTAGATACGTATAGAGTATGTGATGTTCAACACTGGAGCTATTTAGCATTCTTACTGAGATCTTATCAGCTGTATAAACGTTGTGTTTGTTAAATTACATGTTATGTCATTGCCAATGATTTACCATAGGTACATAGACTTGTCTTGTGCGGTTAAAAGCTGAGAAATAAATACTTTCCAAGCAACCGCAGAGGGATTATGTATACTAATGTGTATGTTTTCTCTGTTTATTGTAAGGTTTACTATAATGTTACACAATGTGATGTAAATAGCTTTTTTGCAGTAGTGTGTTGATGGTTGAAGTCTTAACACCCCAATCCTGCATTAGAATGCATAACCTGGGGGTAAATTGTGCTATTGACCCCTCTCCCCTCCTGTGACCAAACCTTGCCTCAGGCTCTTGATTGTGTCTGAGGGCCATTACAAAATGAAAGGTAGGGAGTAGGCGGAGAGGGGCGTTGGTAGGTGGCAGCGCTAGGGAGTTTTCATGGGGCCATTGCTTTAGAAGCTGGCCACTTTCCAGGAGTTTTATACTTCACTGGAATTTGAAAATGGGATGAAAAGTGCACTGGCACAAATTGTTCCTTGATAATCTTGACAGAGGGGGCTGGCCAAGGGGCAGGGGATTAGCCAGGGGATAGAATGATGTGGATCCATTACTGGTGAACTGTACGGTGTGTTGAGATTCATGGGAGAGTGTTGTTCCAGTTTACTAAGCAACAAAGAAAGTTATTGAGCTGCTTTGACTTGTATTAGGTGTCTGTCGTGCACTCATTCACTCTTTATTCTCCTCTCCCCGGACGGACACCGCTGAGGTATTTGGACTCATTCCATTGTGCATTCCATCGGTCTCTCCTGCTTAATAGATCTGATCTTGGTGCAAAAGTGGCATGGCTATAAGCCTGGTTTTATATTACCTGGGTGAATAGTGGAAGGTGAATCTTTCAATTTTACACTTTTAGCCAACTGCAGCTTAGACAGAGGAGCCAAATTCCTCCGCCTACAAGCCTTACCTGCAAACTAAAGGCTTAAACCTTTTAGAGTGAGCTCCAGTAAAAGCAAGAATGCTTTTATGATTTCGATCCAATTAAAAAGGCAAAGCATGAAAGTCAGTCCACAGAATGTGCACTTGAAGGCAAAGCCTGTATTTCTGTAGTTCCCTAGAAAAATACATGCTTATGGCCAAGTTTTACCAAGACGTTTAAAATTCTGTATTGCATTGAGTGTGGCTTGAAGAAGAAGCTGATATTTTAGTTTATGTAGGGGTATTTAGCGGGGGTAATTTTACTTTGCACTTTGACAGGTAATTTACATGACCAACTTTTAATCACTTTTGACCCCCTGCATCCAACTGTTAAAAGGCCACTGTAAATTGCTTCAACATATTGCAATCAACAGAATACATTTATTTCTGCTTCCTGTGTGACACAATTGGACTTCCATATCCGTCGTTAAGGGAATAGTTTCTTTAGCGGCATGCTCTCTGGTGTTTTGGTTTTATTTAGTCCCCAGTGAATAGTGCATTGTTTGTTAAAAAGACAGAAAGAAAAATAGGCCGCTCACACCCTCCACCTCCTCCTCCTCCCAACTGCAGTTCATCTCCCCCCCCTGCCAAAACCCCCGTGGTGTGTGTGTGGGAGGTTTAGGACAACCTGATTTTTGTCCCTCTCCCCACACAATGCATTAGTCTCTTTAGCCCCCCACCCCTATCTCAACCATATTCCTTAGTGCTTATTTTGATTTAACCGCGCTCCCCTTCGCTGCATCCAAATAGCCACAGCCTCTGGTGGCAGACTCGGCGGTCAGGGATGCATGCTTTCTCTCTCTTTCTCTCTCTCTCTCTCTCTCTCTCTCTCTGACCCACACACTGCCACCGGCCAGAGTCTCCTAAGTGAAAGTCCACAGCTTGGGTGGAATGCCTTAGAACAGACAAAAGCCAAATATCCCAGACATCTTTTCCACCGTGAGAGGGGTGCCCAAGCTTAGGTAACTTTGAGAGATGGATGAATCCATTTAATTGCAGTGCACTTAAGAATTACCCCAAAATATATCACCAAGATATTAGCATGTGGAAATTGATGTGGAAAGACATTAAAATACTGTACAATACTTAAAACAGTGTTTCTCTTTGGTGTATTCGTACATCAGTTACACTATAATTGAACAATACACAGATGTATGGAAGAGCACCTTTCTAGTTACCTCCTTGGGTCTGGCCTTTGCCGGCCACATCTTTGATGTTTAGGGATGAAAGGATGTTTTTGCTCTTTTTTTCTTTTCTTTGGTCTACAAGGATAGTCTGCTAGTTTAAGTGTCCTCCACACCCCTTGAGCCTTGCATTTAGACATGGGACGGCCATAAAATCCAAGGGGACAGACAGGGAGAGGTGAAGAGAGCAGGTATTAAGAAGCAAAAGCAGGCAGGTATGCTCCACCCAAACTTTAAACGGTAACATTGCACGACACCGTCTTTCTCCCTGTTCCTCCACATCTTGAATCTGGACCAATGCCGGTTACATGCTAAACCCAGACAGGCTTGTGGTAACCTTCTGTGTTATATTCTTTTGTCTCCACAACAACAGTTGGTGCACACCAGATTTTAAACAGAATGTGGTCTAGCTCAGAAGTCTCTAGAGAGTCCAATAAGATGAAAGCAGTGAGTATGATATCCTGTAGCGATCCACAAAGTGAAGTGCTTCTCACAGACAAATATTAGTCTTTTCCCAGTATTACAAGCCCTGTGCAATGCATTAGCTGTGAAGCATTAGAAACCTTAGTGATATGAATCAGTATGGTTTATAGGTTTATAGGTTTATCATTCGCTCCTCAAAACAGTCAATAATTACGATAACTTTTGATTATTGTAATTACTAACTGTTTTGAGGAGTGAATGATAAACCTTTGAGTAATGTTGTGCAAATGCATAAGTGAAGTAACCTTGTTACATGATGCTGTCCTAATTCTAGGAGAATGTTATCTGTTTGCAAAAACTGGTGCAAAAACTGGTGGTTAACCAGTTCAACTGTTGACAAATGTACTAATTGTAAGTCGCTTTGGATAAAAGCATCTGCTAAATGCTGTAAATGTAAAAGTTATAGGCAATGTAAACCGACAGACTAACACGGCTTACATACTGGTTGCGTAGCTATGCACAGGAAGTCCATTCATTTCCTATGAAGCGCAGCGTTGAGCTTGCAACATTGCGTTGCAGATGCAATAGCGTCAGGGGAAGGGTAGTGCACAAAAATGCTTGCTGTAAACTTGACCGGATGTACCTAAAATGGTATAGTTATGGTTCATTTTATTGTCACATATATTTGTAAATGCATGAATTTAGTTATTACATATGTAGCATTTGTTTTTGTATTTAGATTTTTTTATTCGTGACCATAACTATATAAACTATGACAGTGATTCATTTTGCAACTATAAATTGAAAGGCAGGTGTAATTAGCGCCTTTTGACCTTTATTAAAGATAACAGTTATGGTAGCTGTACTGGGCTTAAACAAGCCGCCCAGAAAGGGAAGGTCTTGTTCAATGCGAGAAGTTGTTGTAATTGTACCTCCTGCTGCTGCTGCTGTAGCCAGTTGCATTTGAAAGCTTGGTTTGTTTTTCATTTCCATATTTTCCTTTGAGCACCATACCATAAACTGTATCATTAATAAAACAAATACCACCGGTCCACCACTTTAAGGCCCGTGATTGTTAATGTTGGGTTTTGACAGAGTTTGCCATTTTCCAATCTTTCCCCTCCTACACCCTTTAGCAATTTTTTGCTAAAGGTTTGGGAAATGTTACGCATGTGAGCTGAATCACACATGGATTAGAACCACCCCCACAATAACCCTCTGTTTAATCCATTGGATATCATTTTGTGCATGTTTTATACATGACTGTGTTATTCAATATTTCCGTGTCCAGTCTTTATGTTATTACAGGTGAAAATTGAGGTTTGGGATATACAACAACTTGTTGTCAGTTGGAAGTGACCTATGTTAGGACATTCTTGACATTACACACCAGAGGCCTTATTATGCCCAGGCAATTAAACTCCTAAATCTTAAGTGAAAGGTTAACAAGGCATAGGGGAGAGACTGTTTTAACTATTAACTGAACAGTTACAAGCCACTGTTTCTTTTGTTGCCAGCAAAGTTATTTATTGTTTGGTTTTTGGAGTAGAACTAAATGTACTAATTTGTACCAGGACCATTTGACACAGAGGGATTTTTGGGAAAAAACAATGGTTTGTGACTCATGAGTTATGACTCAGACTCTGATCTTTGTTTTTAAGGAGTCTGTACTGTAGCTAGGAACTCACTCCAGCTACATCTAACTGACCATGAAAGACTGTTGCCCCAGGGTACTGATTTAGGTGGGCCTGCATTTCAACCCCCTCTCTCATGGGGCTATTTCCCTGCCTGAGCCAACATGCATCTAAATTCCTTTGTCCAATTTTTGTAGTGGGACCATTGGGAATATAGCAGTTATAGTATATTTTGTATAATGTTTAGTTTTCAAGGGCCTTGAGTCAAGGGTTAAAAATAATTTGTGTTATGCAGAAAAGTTGAATAGAAGATGGTAACCAGAAATTTTAGGACCCTTTACTATTAGTAAGACGTTACCATCCCTTATTGCATCTGTGCTTTAGTGTTCATCACTACAACATATTAACAATGTTGTATTGTCTTGACCCACCCTCTCTGTTCCTGCTGGGATATCAAGACTGGATGAGAATATTAGTAATATAGGACATTAACCAACTAAACCATGATCTGATGGTGGTTGCAGCCTGTTTGACCATTGTTCTCCTCCCCTACCCCCGGTCTCTTGTGGTTTGGGGCATTCTGCCCTGCTCTCACAGTGAGTCAGAATGATGCTTATATTTCCCAACCATTGCCTTTACATGCTTGCTTCGTCTCGTCTCGCCTTGCTTTGCTCTACTCTGTTACAAACAAACAGTTTCTTTGCTTACAGTGGATTACGGAGATGGAGTTTGACTGAACATTCAAAGCCACTGAATTTCCTCCTTTTTTTTTAATCCCAGTTCTTCCTCCTCAGGTTCTCTTCTGAACAAGTCTGCCAAACTGAGAGAAAATTGGCCTATGGAGGTTACATTATGTGGGTAGATGCTTTGGGGACCCATTGCTCTATGATGGAATTGCAATTGTGTGTGATGGGCTTATCATTTACGAAAGGAAGTGAGTCATACAGACCTCACAGCCTTTTGTTGCCTAAATAGGGTTAGATTGGTTCAACATTGCTGGTAAGCAAGCATTGAAAATAAGGTTTAACTGAGTTTTAATGAGCTACTGTCACTAGCACTTAGTATAATATATCATTAGAATATTTGTTATGCTGTATGAAATTGTACCATGAATTCATGGGTGTTACACTTATTGGGATTGGTTAGGCAAATCCAAACCGAAGGTGTGTTAAAAATGAAACTACTTTTTGCATTTGTGCTAAAGGCGTTGCTAATCAACATTTACTCCCCCTACTCATATTGTCATTATTATCTGTTAAATTAGGTGGCCAATGCACCTAATAAGTTATTAAATCATAACGTGAAAATGTAACGGTCGTTTGCCTGCACTTAGACTCAGCACTAAACTTATCGTGACAGAAAAATAATGTTTAATGTCATCTTTCTCCCTATGCCCCCCATAGGAAAAAAACACTGTTGCACTGTTTTTATGTTATGTTGACAAATAAATAATTAAATAAATAAATAATTAAATAAATAAATCATTAAATAACGCCAGTCTTTAACTTATTTATAAGTTATACCATAAAGCCAATGTCCCAAAAAGGTTTCTGACTGACTGACAACTGACAATTCAGGGTACTTTATCTCTAAACAGTGCAAATGGAAATGGCTCCTTTTCTTTGGTATACTCGCAGAAGAAGGCTCCCTAAATGGCCATTCTCCCAGGACCTTTTGATCTTCAAATAGATGCTTTACAGTACCATTCAGTCTCTTTTTGGGATAGACAGTCTAAGAAGATGCCCTAGTCTGGAATGACCCAATAATTTGTATGTGTCTGTCCATCTAAGATTGTTTTAATGGAGATTAAAACAATCTTAGATCCGAGAAGATTGTTTGTTTCATGCTCTCTGAATGTTTCAGCCAAATTGTATTTGCATCTCCCTGCCCCATCTGTAAAGCTGAACAAATTCGAGTGAAAACATATTTTCCAATGTCATCGGTCCTCGGAATAAGGTATACATGTTTGTAAAACCTTTCTGTTGCACGCAAAGCCAGTCCCTAGTGTTGTACCGCCTGCATATCTGGATTTCCCCACCATCTGTTGGCAAGAAATAGTTCAGATTTGTTTTTGCCTGTCCTGACTCATGCCTCCCAACTACAGAGCAAAGTTTTACTCCGTCTGGCATGAGTCACGAAAGGGAATTAAACATGGTCTAAAGGTCAGAAACATGAAGACATAAAAAAAGATTAAGCTGTATGTGTATCATATACATGTGTGCATTATGTACTAACACAGTGACAGTAGCTGTTTTATCTCCATTTTAAGTCATTCTGCATTTCATAAATAAAGCTGTGGGGATAGCGTTCTGTAAACCAGACAAATGAGCGATGTCTGGTTTACAGAACGGCTCACCAAACAGTACACAAATGCAATAGTCTTTAAGGGATGCTTCCAATCCCTGCAAGGCATGAGAAATGCAGTGCCTTTGTAAATTCGTGCCTCAACGCATCAGCTTCTGCTCGAGCCGTAAGGGGAAGGTTTGTTCTGAGGCCAGTCCTCCCACTGATACGCTTCCTTCATTATACGGGTGGAACACATTACGGAGGACGTCTTTAAGAACTGTCAACAGAACTTTTAGCATGTCTAACAAAATGCAAACAAAACCCAAACTATGAGGATAGATTGTAAAATTGATGGTTTTAGGAAGGACCACTATAAAGGTTAAACTTAAAATCAATCACTACATAAGTGTAATGGTGCTATTCATTGCGCTAAGGGTGCACTGAACAAAGTGAGACCATATACAAACATTCACTGGACTGCCATGTGGGCTTATTCTTTTAACATGAGGGTCCTGTTTCAGGTCTACACCATGTTTGGTACTTTTGAGGGACCTGTTACACGTGTATTTATTTCCTGCTTCAATTGTAATGCTAATATGAGATAACAGCTCAGTCATGCGGGCAAAATGATCCCTTCAGATATACTATAAAATGCCTCAGTTCTTTGGGATTTTTAGTTGTAGTTAAATTGTTCTTTTTTGGGAATATATTTGTAATCTTTGGAGTCTATGGTCTAGAATTGCTGTAATGTTTTAGATGTATTTAGAAATATAGACAGTATACTGAAACACATAGGCCAACTATTGGCTTGGCATTATTGTTATGGCGTTTCTGTCATGCTCTGCCTCCCATCCACTCAAATGGTGGGTGCCATTGACAGGACTTCCCATACCCAGCGTTTTTTCCTGCTTTTTTTCCTGCTTTTGTTCATGTGGAAAAAGAAGACGGAAAAACAACATTGCATCTATGCAAAAATAAATATGTACACATCCGCTTCCTCAGGGGACTTTTAAACTGCGAGTATTAGCGCAGGCATGTCACAGACAAGATGTGTGATTTTTTAAAAGTAAAACAAAAAGGTCAAGGGCTTCTTTAAGCGATGTTAGCATTGTTTTTCCATTCCCGAAACAGTCGCCTACAGATGTCTCTCTCACAGAACTATTCAGATCATTTGTTTTTCTGCCATCCACTTATGGATACTAATCCCCTCCCCGCCACCTCCTCTACGTCCCTCTTCTTCCCATCTCCGACTTGTTTGATCCTTCTGGGAAGTGAGAGTGATGGCGTTGACATCACCTGCCAACCAGCTTTTCCAGCAAACAGAGCTTTGATAGGATCCTCTGGTGGCCAAGCTTTTTTATTCTTTTTGAATGAAGATGAGCCAAACCCTCAGACTTATAGTGCCTCCCTTTTGAACTCCCTGTCAATATTTACTACTGTCTCTGTCCTGTGCCACAGGACTTTAGCTTTGTTGAAGCATCATTTCAGTTGGAATTTGATGTGTCAATTGAAGTATTTGAGATATGGCTATGGATAGCATGTAAAACGTTTCTCTGAGGCAACAAGACGCCTTGCCAGTTGGTTCTGCACGGGACCCCTTGGCCTTGTTTTCATTTGTGTCAAAGACCTTAAGGGGGAGAAGTCTAGGCTTGCTTCTCTTCTTGGACCCTTTCCCTCCTGCGCCTATAGAAGCACAGCTGCTATTTACAATGCCTGACTGTCAGCTCCACATTGCAGGCCTCACCTGCAATGCTTCTTATCTGTGACAAGTGAGAGCTGAAGTTTTAGTAAAAATGTGTACGCTTTTTGCCCTCGCCTCATGTTTGTTTTGTCGCAGTTATTTAAATGTTGCTTTAACTGTAACCCTGAAAGAGATTTTTCGGATTTTTGAATGCTTCTTTATATAATATAAACCTAAAACAAACCAGAGAAAGCTAAACCCTTGTTTAGTGTGAATGGGGGCTAACGTACAGTATTCTCACACATATACACCTGGGCTATTGTCACTGAGGAGGTCTGCTGCTGATGTTACAGGGTTAGATGCTTTGCTCAAGGGCAGAACCCTGGTAATTGTTGAAGTGGGAATTATACTCAATATTTCGCTCAACCCAGCCTTTCCAGCCTGCCTTTCAGTGACAAACCACTATTCTTCTACCTGTAGGCTATCAGCACCTGTGCTTTGCTCCACCAAAAGGCAAACACACTGCCTACATTGTTGGACAATGCAGGGCGTTATAATGGAAATACTACACTGGTCATCAACAACAGCCCACTTCCATTTGTAGTGAATATGTAGCTAACCTGCATTCTGCCGGGACACTGTTAACTCAATGACCCCTCACCCCAGACCCTGCCCATGTTAGACAAGCAGAATGTTTGGCTTCCAAGTGTGGGTGAGTTCCTTGCCATTACTTTCAGGTTGAGAAAGTAGGTAAATTATTTGTTAGGTATGACTTGGCCCAATTCTACAAAGATACCTGACTTTTAATTATACAATTTACAAAAACAAATATTAGCTACACATTTGATGAAAATAATCAAAATTCTTCAGCAAGTGGGAATCTCAATTCATACAACCTACATTAATTGACCCACACATAAAGCAACACAACCATGAGTAGTGATGTGCAGGCTCCCTCTGCTGGTCAAGAGAGTGTACTTCAAGAGTGAATTTGTTTTGAATAAACTGTCAGCGCGCCTTTTTTTCTTCACTGTATATTACACTGTTATTTGCAGTAAGGTATTGTTTTTGTACATGTATAACACCTGGCATAGAGTTGGGAATATATTTTGCAATTGTGCCCACAACAGAAAATGGTGTATTTTGGCAATCAGATAATCCCATAATGTGCTCAAATTGCTGTATATCTTGGCAAGTTCTCTCATGCTCAATTAAAGTGTAAAGAACGACCTGCTAGTCAAATGTCATCGTTTGAGTAACATAATAATGGCAGACACATGTTGGCGCTTTCCTTTGTCCTTTGTGTGTGTTTTGCTGAAGGCTTTGCCACCTTGTTTGTTTAGCTGATGCAAGTAAACATTTCGTAATGAATGCATCGTCTCATTATCGTTTCCAGCCATATATAACATGTACACTACACAGGCAGGTACAGAATACAGGCAGGTAAGGCATACATTTAAATTCCTCTTTTTACCTCTCTTTGATGTCAGGGGAGATGTGTTCTTCATGGAAAACTGCTGTAGCTCTTTTACATCCAGATATTATGGGCAGAACTATTGTTCACCTCTGTTTTGAATTACCTGGCCTTATCTGGCCGGAAATGCTGGCCTGTTGTTGACAATTTCAGGAGCTTGTTTAATTTTCCACAGGTGCCTCTTTTGTTTATGCTAATGTCTGCTTGCCATGTCAGATATCACAATGTCACAAATTTCAATTTGTTTTTTCAAAATAATTTGGTGACTACACTTCTCATCCGCTACTATTCACACACAGCTGTAACCTGAGGTACTGAGCAAAAGTAGAGGTTTTCAGTTAAAAAGTGGCACCCCCTTTCTACAAATGCTATTAAGCACTAGCTAATGAACCCCACAGTAACCTAACACACACATATACACACACACACACACACACACACACATACAGAAATAGACATACAAGCTTAAATTAAGTCTACAGGAGCTGTCATATATTTCAGACCCTGAGGGCTCTCCGGAGCAGTGGAAACATTTTACCTCTACACCATTATTATAAACAGACGCTTTAGACCATTTAAAGGACTCCATAATGATGTCATGTTCCAATAAATAAGTTCAAAACATCTGTCTGTCTGTCAACTGTCTGTATTGGGCAAGTGTAAAATCAACCAATCAATCAATTGTAAATTTGCCATGAGCATCATTTGTGTAGTTTAGCCCCAGCTATTAATTTGAAAGTGAAATCATGCATTCAATTTGGAATGAATAGGGGCAGATTGGTTGCCAGTAGAGCCATAAATGTACTGTGTCTGTCATTAGCTATGCTAGTGCCTTCCAGTTTTTGTGGCCCAATTACAGTTCACAGAAGTTTCCGGTCCCTTTGACTTGACGCCATACTAATTAGCTGGGTCATTACAGGTACAGCTGCAGTCCAGGTAGTCATCTGAAGTAGAAATGCTAAGGCAAGAAAGGCAGCTGAAGAAGACTATAAATATTTTATATTGATTCTCTCTTATGTTTAGTCCAAATTTCCCATTGCATGATATATATTGGTTTGCAAGGCTCAGATCTCTGGATGTTATGAATATATATTTGGTACATTTATACAAACACCAAAACTAAATTACATTCGATCCTTTGACTCTGGATAGGCAAATTTTAATCATATTATTTGATTCAAAACCAAACTTTAGACTAGCGAACACAATAGGGAAATATATATTTTACCCCACAATACAATCCATGTTCTGAAGCAGCAGAACCATGATAGCACTTGTATGTTACATTATACTGTATCTCTCTCTCCCTCTCTCCCATTGTAGCCTACTGTATCTTCCCCCTGCCCAGAACTGTCATTTGGGTGCCTTTGGCTACATATTCTCCTGTTGTTGTGCAATGTCTCTTGGGCGGCGCTAGAGCCAAGCTGTCTCTACTTGCCTGAGCAGGACTGTTAAGAGTGCAGGGCCCTGGCTTTGCTGTCTGTCTGTCTGTCTTCCTGTCTGCCTGTCTGCCTGCCTGTCTGTTTGCTTGTCTGTCTGTCTGTCTGTCTGTATCTTCCAATACAACAATAGGATGTTAAGAGGGATGGTGCAGGAACTGGAACTAAATTTGCCTTATCAGCACAACTGATTTTGTACCAAAGTGAGAATGTAGGACCACAGGGCAGCCCTTAATAACATATATGTGTTAGTGTCTTCTGATTTGCATAGAATATACAGTATATTGCAACTTCAATGCTGTCATTCCCAGTTAACTCTTTGTGAATTGCTCATATCTTTCCCCGTCAGCCGTATAGGTATATTATGTGTCAAGAATCTCAAGGTGACAAAAATTGGTTCCTATTTATCACTTTGCAATTGAGGCAATATGATGAAAATTATTCTGGTTTATTTCTTAACTGAGTCCCACAACAGACAGTATATCACATAATGCTGTATGTCTGTTGGAGACAGGACCTTCCACCGTATCACACATGACCTTCTACCCTCCTTGTTGTCAGCCTCCTCTCTCTCTCTGTCTTTGACACACTTAAAGAGGCATACTAAGATAATTCTTAGGTGTTTGAGATGTAGAACTGGGATGGGACTTTTTGCCACCTGCTGGTGCAATGACAAATTACATGAGATACACTACTATACACTATAGTTTAAATTGTTGATTGGTGTAAAAAGTGTAAAAAGCACACTCGAACTGTTTTGCTTGCCCGGACATAAATTGCATGTGTTTATAAAATAGTCATCACGTGTAACTTTTGCCTTGCTTTCAGAAGGACAGCTGAAAAAGATGCATCTTGCCCACAGACACATGGTGTTGCCACATCGAATATTTTCCTGAAATGCTATCCTAAGTTTGTTTCTCTGCTGTGGTCAATGCAGGCCCAGATATGTTTACATTGCTGCTCAACTGTAACATGAGTCTTGCTCAGCATGTGATAAAGTGCACTACGTGTGGGTTATTATTTCTGTCGGTGGGTACATATGCGTGTCTGAGTGCGTAAATGTCAGCCATATGTTGCAGTGTATTCTGTATTTCACACTGAACTGCTGTGAACTGTTGCCTTCATACGGTTAGCATGAATGCTACTTTGTGCATCTGGCCATGCATTTTTTTTGTTGTTTTTGGATCTTTTGGTGTTTTAGTGTGCGTATAAGTTTAAACCTCCCAGTTCTTGAGTGCTCCAGCTTAATGCTTGTTTTAATGCTTGTTTATCTACCTAGAGCGCGACTAGACGACTCCCGGTGAGAGGTCACTGACCTGCACTAGCTGGAATAACATCAGAGAGGGTGCGGGTGGGCTGACAAAAGGCCCCCTATCGGCGTTTGTAGAGTTATGTAGAATCCCTCGACAAGGCGTTGTGTAATGTCAGCCTGTGTCTATTTTGATGTGTGGCTTGTTTGTCCAGCAGGTCCACTTGCCTGGGTGAAAACGACATGATGCCAACAGTCACCCTGCGCTATTCCCAGCCACAGGGCATATAAGTGCAACTTGTCCAGGTTTAGGTGTTTATGGGACAATGCTAACAGGTTTGTCCAAATATACTCAACAACATAAGCTTCCACTACTAATATTTACACACATTCTACGTATCAGTTTCTTGTAATGCAAATTACACTGCTTCTCTGATCTGTTCTCAATGATAGCCAAATAATTTACAAAACCCGCATTAAGCATTAGAGGAATCCATGCTGTTCAAATAAAACTTGATATAGCATATGGCAAACCATGGTGCCGTTAGTGACAGCTAATTGGATGGTTCAAGCCCCTATTGGATTACAGTAGTAGTGATAGCAGTTGTTGCTGTTGTAATTAGAAAGGTCATTCATCCTGCCATTGCTGAATGAAGACCTCAGACTGCTCTCTGATCTTACCTTTCATGGTTATTGTTGGTGCATTGTTAGTATAGGCCTAGTGGTTAGGGGTGAGTGCCTGGAATTTCACCCCTTCGAAGTTTGCATGTCAAAGAAGTTGTAGAATGAGGTTCTTTTGCAATTTCATTGTAAAATTACATTAACAAGTTCCATTATCTAGTCTCCATAGAAAGAAAGTCTCTCATAGATGAACGACAATACAGACAAACTCCACTTTTGAGTGAACAAAACCGCTACATTTTGAAAGTGCAAGTGCACCTAATTTAAGGAGGTAATTCTTTATAGAAATGTATTGAGTTCATGGCTGTTTTGTTGTGTGTTGATGTTTTTTGATATGAAATATTAAGAGAAAAGCCCTGTCAGTTTTTTTTTATTTATTTTTTTTACAAATTTGATTATGGTTATGACAGTTGATTATATTCAAATCTTATTCGCAGCTACCCAATGTCTCAATGCCTAATTGAATGTTAGTTTGTTTTGTCAGTTAATCCATTTTTATTTATTTTATTTCTCTTTTATTGTACATACTCACACACACACACACTAACAATGCATAATACTCTCACATCCTTACTGCAATTACCTCTTCCAATGACGTGTCTTTTCAAAATATTAAATAACATCTCTAAGTGTATAGACTTTGTGGTTCAAAAGGCTTATAATTGTAGTAAGTAGCATGTGGGAAAAAAAGCGTAGTTATCCTTTTATGATTATTTCTGCAGATTTCCTGTGTTGAAAAAGCTAAGACATTGTCGCTCACAAAGCCCAGATAAACTTCGTTTGTGGCAATTTTGTCTTTACCTTGGTAAAAGTTTTCCACAACTATTAAGCCTGTTTCCTGGTTTTGGTGGGATTTTTTTGACAAGGTTGACAAGAGTGCACATGCCAACTCAGGGAGGTTCATAGCCGCCCAAGTCTCTTGGGTAGCTTTCCCACCTTCCATCTATTGTCACGCTTGTATCAAAACAGCAGACCATTGGGGTTTGTCTGTTTGTCTGCTTGTCATTTGTTACATTTGGAATTTTTTATTTTAACAGTGTTTGGTACTGTGGAGAGCTACTCTCTGCAGGACATTTGTGAATCATAAAGTCAGTTTATGTTGTCATTTGCCTTGTTGAGTTTTGGTACCAGAATAGGACAAGGAATGCATGTAAGAGGGACTTCCCACAGGAGGCGGGGAGGAAGAGATAAGGGAGGATGTGTCTGGCTTTAAATGGCATAGACGGTTGATGGCGGAGGCATTCATTAAATCAGTTATTTAAAATAAATAAAACTTATATCAATCACTTACACTTACTTACAGTATATTTTGGAACCTCAACCTGAATAGACTAAAGACTGTTTTTATCAGTGAATATGTCAAGGAGGTTATAATTGTATCTGCTAATATAATAATGCTAATAATACGTGTTCTTTTGCCGTAATGTGGCATTTATTTATTTCACTTTTCAGAGGACCTGCATACATTCCCTTCTTTTTTTCTCAGGAAGTGCCTGTATTTGTTTTTTAAGCCAAACAATATAATTATATTGTCTTAGGTTGAACAATTGCTTTTTGGGATGGTTAACTCTCCCTGCCTTGAGGGGGAAAAAATGTCAAAAGTCAAGAACTGTGTTGGGCCATGTATGGAGCACCCTGTTTGGTGAGGTTGCAGATATTTGCACATCTGCACATCTTCCACGGTCCACATATTTTTATTGGTAGACTAGTTCTCCAAGGCCTTTCAAGGAAATGGGGTTATAGGGTTGTTAAATGAACATGGGGTTTCAATTTGCTTTATGAAATTTCGGGCAGACACCTGAAACATAGTTATTGTTTACACATAAGTAGTTAAGGAAATGTGTTGAATGATGAAAAAAACAAATACAGTGCTCTCAACATGTTACGGCTCTACTGTGTGACACAGTATTTATATTCAACAGATTATGGTGACATAGACAGTAAACCTTAAATGCTTATTTTAAAAAGTGTGTTTTTTAAGGTAAATAATGTCACTATTAAAATTAGGAAATGGAATTGAGAAACCAACTGCAGATGAAGCAACAAAATGGTTGCTTGGTCCGTGACATTGCCAGTGACATTGCCAGTGACCCCTAGCCATGAAAACCGTGGGATGAAGTTGTCATGGCTCTGTCAAGACATCTCTACACTGCAACAAAATGTATGTTTAGGACTATGTGGTGCACCAATGAGATGAGTCCTTCTCTATCAACAAGTGACGGCGCATCACAGCGCTTACCTTTGCTTTTAAGTCCACAAAATAGGGAAACACAAACCACTGTCTCCTTTTATCCCTGAGCTTCCATTAGCACATGTTGATGGTCTCTTTCAACTGCTGCAATAGGCTGTATAGAGAACCAGTCTGGGCAAGAAAGTGAGACCCGGATTACTGTGTAACTACAGAGTAAGATGTCCTGAAAGCAGGGGTCTTATCTGGGTGGAAAATTGTGCCACATAGGGCAGGAGACAAACATTACAAAAGTATGTGTGAGAATTAGTGGAGCGTTAGTGGAGGAATGCCTGAAGTTCACAGTCCAGATTTGAAATGATAGAATCTGAACTAGAATTGATACCTACTCAAATCGTTTAACCATGACCCTAAATAGAGACTGTCAGTAAAATATCACCAATAATATTTTTAATTGTATTTTAACCTATACAAACCTAGAGCATAGATAAACCCTTGGGGTCCCCAGAGAACCACTAAGTTAATAATTTATAGAAAATAATAATTAAAATGGAAATAAGTAAACCATTGCTCTGTGTGCACTTCTAGTTATAATCATATAGTAACAATCGGTTACTATAACACACAGTTTGGGGTTTTCCCCCAAAACAGAACTGTAGCTTCGTATTATCTTGTCTACAACAAAGCAAACTAGTCAAGGAGAACAAATTGCCCTCCTCTATAAAACACTGAAAGCGCAAACCTTTTACACTGACAGGCAAGACATACGTATTTTTTCTAAAGGTATCGGGCAGCAGAGGAGACCCCCTTTTAGTGCTGTGACAAAAGGAGATGGAGGAGGAGGGAGGAGACGGGGGATGAAATATTACCGGTGCAGCTAGTGAGAAGGGCACCTCCCCCCTGTGCCCACCTCCCACTCTTCTGAATAAGAAACTCCTCCAGTTTTAGCCTCTGCCTAGTTAAGTGAGAGTGTGGGGACTCTGCAGTTAGGTTGGAGGAACGACTATATGAGGAGTGAAAGGGCACAGTGACATGTCACAGTGGACTCTGGGGGCCTGATCAAGCGTGCGGGTGTGCTAAGGAGCTGCCAGGACATCTAAAATGAGGATCCACCATGGTATTTTGTTTCTGTTGGTCCTGTTCGGCTTTTCTGAGGGTTGGTTCTGGCTTCGGCCAGAACCCACCTCGGCCCCACCAGTGGACCACGAAGGCTCGGGAAGCCTGGGAGGTAGTGGAGAACAACCGTTGAAGAACATGGGAGAGGTTGCGACGGAGATCGTGGATGTGGCGGATAGGATTCATAGCATTGTACAGACTACAGAGGAGCCTGAATTGACCACTGTCGGGCCAACAGCACCAAACACCCAACTGGAGTCTGGCTTTGCATCAGAAAAGGGCGACGGTGGGATTTTGTTGAGCATAAACAAACCTGGTAATGGCTTATCTTCACCTGAGGGCATGGGTTCAGGAGGATCTGATCACTTGAGGCTTTCAGGGGCAGATAATTTGACAGAATCTCTGTTTCAGTCTGGGCTTGGGTCTGAAGGTTCGTCAGACTCTGAGTCCGGTCTTTTTTCTGGCTCTGGTTCTAATTCTGGGTCAGGAATTATATCCACAGTAGGAGTTGGATTTGAATCACAGGGAGCAGCAATGCCCACTGACCATAGAGGGATTGTAGAGAATAATAGCAGTACACATGCAGCAATAAATACACAAAACTTAGACTATAAAATGGATCAGGGGTATTTTCCTTATAGTAGAGTAGAAAACCAAACACAGCTAAGCCCAAATGTATCTTTTGATAGCAGGTCAAGTTGGAATGCAAGTGATTTTAACATGACAACTTCTTCTCGTGAATACTCTTTCTCAGGTGATTTGCTAGCTCCATATGCAGACAACTCTTTGATAACTGCGGAATCACCTACAAATGAGGAAATAGAGAGATCCCCAGATATACAGGAGCTGGTACCTGGTGAAACCTTGATGATTAACCAAGAAATGTTAGCTAGTCAGGCACTGTCTACCAGACATACGCCATCTACATTTGTAATCAGCCAACTGCAAACAAATAGCGAGGTATCAATCACAACTCCAATACCAACAACTACCCAGTCAGCATCTACACAGTCAGCATCTAGCCAGACAACGGCAGCCAGCCCAACCTTGTTACTTCTATCAGATGCTAAACAAAGGGCAGACATTAATCAAACATTTCTAGGTAACCAAACAGTGGTATCTCGCCATATAGCTGTAGTCTACAAGGTTCCAGTGGAAACCCAAACACCAGTAGCTAAACCAGTGGTACTCATCGAATCGCCACATTGCTTGTTACTAGACACTGCTCTCCCCATCTGCTCCTCTATGGGTGGAAAAAGCTTTCTTGTGCCCAATTACTTTAATCAAAGCACTGTGGAGGAAGTTGAGGCCCACTTTATTAGGTGGGAATGGCTCCTGAAGTCACATTGCCATCATAGTTTGGAGTGGTTCTTCTGCTTGCTCCTGGTGCCAAAATGTGGGTTAGGGGGCCTTCCGCCGGTGTTGCCTTGCAGGAGCTTCTGTGAGGTCTTGCGAGACAGTTGCTGGACGCTCCTGGATGAGGGCCACCTCCCTGTGGAGTGCCACACTCTTCCAGACGAGGAGGATGATGGGTATCAGTGCTTGTCAGTTAGTAACCATAAAGGTAATCACTGGTTAGAATGGATGCCAGCTTTGGAATTCATTTTGATCCAGTTTCTAAAACCCCCACTTCCCAGTTTGTTTGGTTTCGTCACCCAGTATTCTGACGTTTGTCCAATGGGCCGGACCTATTAACTAAATGTTTTTTAAATGGTTGGTTCCTGCATGGCAAGATGATTTAACATGGCATTGTGCAATACATGAGTACTCCCTGCTAAGAGACGTTTACCACCTAACAAGCACATCTGTACTTCTGGTTTCTGCTGCTTAAACCTGTTGCATGCTGTGTTCTTACCCTGTCTGCTTGTCTGCATGGGACCTACTCAGAGGGTAACGGAATATGCCCCCCCCCCCCCTCTCTTGCCTGAACATACACACATGCACACTTTCAAATACACACAGAAACAATGGATTTCATGCTGCATTAACAAGTAAATAGCACATGCCATGTATATGGTTGACATTAGTGCATGTACAGTACCAGTCAAAAGTTTGACTGGTACTGTACACTTACTGCTTAGAGGCTATAGAACATGTTCTTGAAAGTTAAAGTTTTCTTTGTCATAATTAGTTATTCTAAGAGGACACCATATGTTTCTTTTGTTTGTTTGTTTGTTTTCTTTATTTACTTAGTATTTACTGAATTACTTACAGTAAAACATGTTTGCATGTATTGAGTAGTTTGGAATGGAATGTTGCATGTTTCCGTTGACAATGGCTTGCAGGCAGGCTTGACGTTTGTGTGTTGGCCTCTCAATAGACAGATTATGTAGGCATGCTAAATTCAGTGAATGTGAGATGTTTACACGAATGGCTTGGCAATGGCAATGTTTGCCAGGAAGAGAAAATAACATAAGTCTCTAATTTCTGCTGAAGATGGAGCTGTTTAAACATGTTGTGTATCTTTTCAGAGGTATTCCAGAATATTACAATTAAGTGGCTCATGATTTCATTCATCATATCTCATGTTGAGATTCTTTCCTGTTGTTATAGTGTGACGGAAAAGCATCATGCAATTCACTGTTGTCTTCAGCATTCCTGAGGACAAAAGGGTGTTTTTTAAGATGTGATTTAAGCAAGCCTTAAGTAGGGGTGGGCACGATTAGTTCTTACCACTGCTGGAGAGCACTGATGGTTTTTATGGAAAATATTTCATGTACTGCTGCACTTTTCTTGTCTTTTCCTGTCCTCCATCCTTAAGGCATGTCAATGGGACTTGAAAAAAACGTATCTTCCTCACAGCTTGCCCTACTGACAGTCTCAAGCGGAAAAGATGTTTCTGGTAGCAGCATTAAGTGACAAACCTTGGCCAAATAGTACTTTATATTTGAAAATACTATTTGCAGGCTTTGTGTTTGCAATGGAGTAGTTTGAAGCAGTAGTGGACAATGCAGAAGTTGTTCTATCACAGTTCTATCACTGCAGTTGTTCAAGTTTCATTGCATGGACATTATTGCAAAGTGCATGCATCTGGTTGGTGTTGGGTGATATGACGATATAAGTATACAGTGTGACGACATTAGAGATTTTGCTATACCATTTCTGTTATGGCACAGTGAATTAGTGACCAGGATATTTGTAAATATCTGATCTTGGCACCATCACATTCGTGTTAAATAATATTTAATTCACTTAATTAGCTCTTGGCTCTTAGTCCTTGTAAATCATTGAAAGCTAGATGCAAAGTCAGGCTCAGATTTTAAAATCCCTCTTTTAAAATGACAGCTAGACACCACACTTTGTATAGATAGTACACAAAACCTGGGTAAAAACATAAATATCACTAATTAGAATTAGGCAGACGCTTTTATCCAAAGCAACTTACAATTACATGGTGCAGATAGGGGTTAGGCATCTTGCTCAAAGATGCTAACAGGTGAGCAGACTCTGGGGCTTGAACCCACAACCTTCTGTCTGAGAGTCCTGCCCCCCGTAATGGGATGCTGTCTCTTCAAGCACTCTTAAGAATTAAATTAAAATACCTGCAAGTTGACCTATCACCTGCTAAATGTTTGGTTCTCTTTGGATAAAAAGGTAGAATGTTCTTGTCTCTGGAAAGACAAGACAATCAGCAATAATATCCACTGAAATGCAACAGCTTGTTATTAAAGTGGTAGGTAACAGAAGCAAAAGGGTCTGTGGGCTTTGTTATTCAGCCTAATATGGTGGAACTTGAATAGCCAAGCTAGTGTGTCAAGTAGCCCTGTAAAGTGCCCCAAAGCTAAAGCTAAATTCACTGTTTTCCTTTTGTCTGTTGGCCTGGTAACTTTATCTGAGGCTATTCTCTGCTTTGGCTAACACCCCCCATAAACACACACATATTCACAGCGCTTCACCCTTACCTTTTAATTTCCCTATTAGGTATCTTGGATAATATATCTGACACTTTTCCTATCTGAAATTCCAGTGATTTTATGTGTACTTATTTAATCTCCATCTTTTCCCTATGGGTCAACACCATCTCGCTCTATAATTTGGCAATTGCCTGCCATCAAAGCATCTTTCATCACTCGCCCTTCATCAATTTAAGTTGGAATTTCATTGGACAATTGCTTGAGGGTATTTCCCCATGGCTTTCCTCAGATTCCCACACAACAAGAATACAATTAAGCAATTAAAAGACTGCTCTTTGTGACTACAGCCTCTAAATATGTGGATGTGGAGGACCTGCTGCCCGTGGGAAGATTGCAGAGATATGGGGCTGTGCATGAGTGCTTCGTAAGAAGTCTGTCAGATGCTATCGTTGCCACAACGGGGGGCACCCTGCTGGCATGAAAGAGTATTGTTAGGGTACAATGAATAGACCATTTAATTATGGTTTTTCCATGGTTACCAGTGTCCTCCTTGAAATATGAGTAGTCATACATATCAGGGGTCTTGTGGTTAACTGAGTATTCTTATTCTGGGTCGTTTTAATATGTGGGCCTTTATAGCATAGCATAGCATAAAATCCCAAAAATGTGCTTTCCTAATGCAGGGACACCATTCCTGTGGTTGTATCTGAGCAATTGAATTTGTGTTTTGTGGCTTGCGGTTGCCAGGGGATTCCTACCCGGGGGGTTCTGACACTGATTAGTGGCACTAGTGGTGCCAGTGAAAGGAGATTGACATTGTATCTCATGACAGGCAGACCTGGCAGCTTGCAGGGTTCCTTCTTCACTGGGGTTTGCCAGGGAAACAGTGTGGGCTCTCAGGAGGATTCCAATTATGGGCACAGTATAGTATAAATTCTGTCGCTTGCCAGAAACTCAATGCTGGTTTGTGTTGGACGAATATTGTGCTGAAGAACCTAGTACAGAATCACCGGAGTTTCTCTTAATAAGTTTTAGCAGTTTCTGAATGAGGAGAGAGGCATAATGGTTAGCCCATATTTCATAAAGAAGTAAAAAGAGATTTAACTTACTTAAGGGTATATTTGGTGTGTGGTGAGGTTTAAGTTTACATCTCCATGTCACCTCAGGAGTTCTTTGTTTATTCTTTGTGTTTTGAAACCACAGAAGTGCTGTCAAGATTAGGTAGATAACTTGAACAGTATCATATTACTCCATCTCATAAAGAAAAAACCTCCCATGGAACTAGACCTAATGCACCTCTTTCAAGGTTTTTTTTCCGTTAAGGTGAGCTCACATGAGGTAACCAAACTGTGAAGTAGTTTATACTATTCATCATCAGGTTTGTATTTTTACTATCATAATATTCTACCCAATAGCTACTGTACGTAGCAAAACAAAGAATTACTGTTGTGTTTCATTTCACATTATGTACAGTTTTAATGTACACTTTTTAAAATTGTAGGTCCCCGTCTTGTGTTTAGAGCTATCAAATATAATTTACCAAACTCATAAGAACCATTTTTGATTGTTTTTGGCAGGCTACTGGGAAACATTTTTAAACAAATCAGGACTATAGTATATTTTTACAACAAAGGGTCAGTCATTTAAGACCCACCTCTTCAAAATCCATCTCGGTACCTCGCCCACTGATCTCTCTACTTCATAACACTAATGACACTAACAATCCTTATTCTATCCTCACTTTCCTCCCTTTAAATTTTTTTTTTAAATAAATAATAAATAAAAAATTCTTCTTTCTTCTTTCTACTCTGCTAAATCAGCTCTTAGAATACTAAGCACTTTACAGTTAGCAATTATTTACTCTTTGAAGAATGAATAACTTGAAGTGTGAATGATAAACTTTTGAGTAATGTTGTGCAAATGCATAAGTGAAGTAACCTTGTTACATGATGCTGTCCTTATTCTAAGAGAATGTTATCTGCTTGCAAAAACTGGTGGTTAACCAGTTGAACTGCTGACAAATGTACTAATTGTAAGTCGCTTTGGATAAAAGCCAAATGTTGTAAATGTAAATGTCATTTCCATGTGGTCCAAAGTGAACTTTGACACTCATAAGAACAAGTCTAGACCATTTGCTATCTTTCTGCTTTGTGCGAAAGGGGATCATTGCCCTTGTCAGTAGGCCCCAAGGGATGTTTTGATTGGTGATGGAGCATAACCTGAGGAATCACAACGTTCTCTGCAGAATTCCAGATGGTCCTCATTTTCTCATGGACAGTCCTGAATGCTACACTGCCTTGAGACAAGGGTTTCCTGCCCATAGGGTGAATTGCCCTAAAGTGTGACACAAGTGTGACAATTCAAAAAATATCCCATATTAGGGCAATTCACTATATAACTATATAACTATATGACATATGTCTACCAACTCTCAGAACAGTTGAGGCCTCCCTGTCAATATAAGTCAGTGAAGCTCAATCTTGACACACAAAGTCCGAAGTCCACAGTTTTTGAATACAAATGCTAAATGGTAAAAAAGAAAAGGGTTGCATTGATTTCCTGGTGAGTTAAGGGTCTACGTGACAGGATGAACTAGGGTCGTAAAACTATCAGCACTCAATTCACCAGCAGTTCTTTTCTTTGCTTGGCTAGGAACTGTTTAGGCTTAATCATTGGTTCAAAAAGGCTTTTTGGAAATGCTGAATTTAAATTGGTCTTAAAATGCTAATGGTGAACCCTGTGCACTGCACATACAACCATTTTTTTTATCAGTGAATGAATGACACGCCAGTCGTCTGGTGACAGTGTCGGCATATTCAAGGAACATCAGCAGAAGCATTCCTTTGCAAGTCTGTTCAGAACTTTTTCAGACATACTGTAAGTTGCAGTTCCAGTAATAAAGTTGCCTTGCAATTTGTTTCTGTCCTTTATATTGTTGCAGACCTTTTGGATTATATCTTACATCGACATAGTTCCACCAAATCAAATAAATCAATTGGGGCTTGTATTGTATTGTATTGTATTGTGTATGATCAGGTCGGATAGTAAACATCTGGTTGGCAAAATAGATAATAGTAATGAAGGGCTTGTGTTCTTGGAGCACAGAAGAGTTGCCTTGGAGCCAACTTTGTGTGTATGTGTGCGTGTGCGTGCATGGTCTTTAAAAGACCAGGGAAATAGGCAGCGTGCTGCAGGGCTGGCAAAATGCATGAGAGAATCACGTTGGGGTGATATTATTAGGTGGAAAGAGAGGAAGAACTTTGAAACAATGCTCTGATCTGTGTCCCTTTTACAGTTTATTGGTCATTCTACTGCTGCAAATGTCAATCAAATGATGGTGAACAAAGTCAGTTAATGAAGGTGAGAGCATGTGGCATAGACAGAGTGTTTTAGCTCTCAACAAAGCCACCTTTGGATACACAAGATACCCAAGTGTTTAAACAAAGGGCTAGAAACCATGACTCGTTTTTATGATCACGCAACATGTTTTGAGGTTTTATCCAAGTAAGAGAGTTTCCAGTGGCTTGCAGTATGCATCTGAAGACGAATAAAAAATACAAACTGTTCTTTGTGTTCCTTGTATTTCCAAACTGTCTCCAATTATTATGCGCTGGCCATACCATCGTCACCCAGGGTGATGGAATAATGAGAGAGATATTCAAGAGTCCCAGCTGTTGGTCCTTATGTGCCCTGGGACTGTCACAGTTAGGAGAGGTTAAATGAATGACTTTTATTTTTTTTTCTACAGCCGAAATTCCTCTACATAAACGTGTTCTATGTAGTAATTTCATTTCAACTAATGGAACAAAATTCATAGTTATTGGAATAAACAAGAGCACATTCATTAAAAAGATTCTTCTGCATTAGCATGACTTACCACATATTTGTGAGTTACTGGGTTTACCTCTTTACACATGTTTTTAATATTTCATGTATTCATGTATTTACATTTGTTTTGACACAAACACGGAATTACATGTGCAGTAAGGAAAGATTCTGACTCTTGTAAAAAACATCACACATCTGTCAAGTCATATCCACATAGATCTTGTTGAAAGGCTCATTTTTCAACAGTTGTTTGATCTTAAGGAAAATGACTAGGCCATTTCTGCAACCCATAAAATTATCAGAAAGGTCCATCACACAAGTCTGCTTGGGAATTCCCCCAATGTAGTGAACTTTGGTGGGGGCTAGGGGGATTTTGTCTTTGGACTATAAGTACTTTTACTGTCAGCTAAAGTGACTGCTTTTGTCATTCTCAGGAGTTTAACTCTCTTTTTCCTTTTTTGGAGATGGCTAGTTTCTGGTAGATATGAAGATGCATTTTTTAGTCCAGGCTTTGTAAAGGGGCCTGTTTCCTAGGAACTCTGCCCCTCTTGCCAGTTTGAAGTGGGAAATTGAAGTGATTTTGACTGACAGGTGGCTTGAGTTTATAGGCATTGGGATGTTCCCATTATTTAATAAAAGGCTCCATTTCTTTTCTATAACAGCCCCCACAAACAGGGAAAACCCTCCTAAGAAGGTGAACCTATTGTTTATCCGTCAGTCTAGTCCTTTGTTTTGGTTATTTTAGTTAGTTTTCACATCTGAAAGTCCGGACCAAGGTTTTATGTTTTTGTTACATTTTTGTACACATTTGATCCGCTTAGGTTTGGTTTCACATTGCAATTTTGTGAGCTCGCTAAAGAACTTTGCATGACATACCTACGTCCTGTCGTCATCAACTACATGGGCTGCGTCTCCCCACAGTATACTTGACATTGATTGGTTTGTAGACGGGCGTGCGTCCTGTTAAGTGGATACAGGCAGTAAGGCGCAATGCATTAGCAGGAAGAATAGTAAAACCTAAATAAATATAATCCTTTGACATGCTGAAACATCGAATGTGGGCTTAGTTTTCAGAGTAATATGACACATTCCTGTAATTGATCTGAAAGTCTGAACCATCCAAAAAAGTGTTTTCACACTACAAGCGAACCAAATCATGGTTCAGTTTGATCTGGACCAAGAACACCTCTTTTGGTCGGACCAAATTTTGGTCCAGCCCGTGGTCCGAGGCAGTACCCCCACCCCCGCGAACACATCCCCTATCACCAATTAAAGCAGTGACGGTTGTCGATAGGAAAATGTTGACCTATGACAATGACCTGTCAGTCACTCACAAAATCACACCACGTCACACACCGACAGACTAATAGAGCTGGGTCTAACACCATTCCCTGCTTTGCAGCCCTCCCCTTTAACCAGTGCTGTCACCACCTGAAACCTTATATCTTATCTCCTGTCCTTTTCTAGACGAGAGCGGAGTCACCTTGCTGCAGTTGATTGGAGACCCTCCACCTGAAAATATCATCAGAACACTCGGGCCCGACAACACGCCTAGCTACATCTTCGGGGAGAACGTCAACATGGGCCAGCTGGCACGTGCCCACCTGCCCAGTGTATTCTATAGAGACTTCTCGCTCACCTTCAACCTGAAGCCCACCTCCGACAGGGGCGGCGTCATCTTCGCTATCACCGATGCCCTGCAGCAGATCATGTACGTGGGTGTCAAGCTGTCGGCCGTGCAAGGCGGCAAACAGGATATCCTCTTCTACTACACCGAGCCGGACTCGCAGGAGTCCTTTGAAGCAGCCAAGTTTACCGTGCCCTCGCTGAGGGACACCTGGACCCGATTCGCCATTTCTCTGCTGGATGACAAGGTGACCCTCTACCTCAACTGTGACATGGAGCCCAAGGTGGTGCGCTTCGAGAGGTCACCGGATGAGATGGAGCTGCAAACTGGTGCCGGGGTCTATGTTGGCCAAGCTGGGGAAGCTGATCCTGATAAGTTCCTGGTGTGTACCTTAAGCATATATCTAAGCTTTATCTGATATACGTACAGTAGTATCTATATAGTGTCTACTATATATA
>JAOEHI010005793.1:20057-36518 GCA_025447815.1 Percopsis transmontana | reverse complement strand
GTTTGAAGACTGTAAACTTAAAGTGTGAATGATAACTTTGTTTATTGTAACTTGTAAACTGTTTTAAGGCTTAAATGATAAATATCCGAGTAATGTTGTGCAAATATATAGGTAAAGTAACCTTGTTACATGATGCTGTCCTTATTTTGGAGAATGTTACCTGCTTGTAAAACTGGTGGTTAACCGGTTCAATTGTTGACAAATGTACTAATTGTAAGTCGCTTTGGATGAAAGCGTCTGCTAAATGCTGTAAATGTAAATGTAAATATCATAATTTCAGTTTGCATGCTTACTGCCTCTTGTTGTTCTGTTCTCATGTTGTTTAGGGGGAATATGAGCTTGGTGTTCAGGATTGTGACTCTGCATTGGAAGTCTGCAAGGACAGCTGCAGGGCTCTCTACAGGAAGGCCCTGTGCTTGAAGGAGCTTGGACGCCACAGAGAAGCCTACAACTGCACCACAGAATGCCTGCTCATTAAACGTCTGGTAAAAAGAATATGATTGACAGGGGTGTCTCGCAATTCCATGTGTTCAGATCACATCAGGGTCATTCCTGGGGTCAGAATGGGCTAGTGGGTTGTTGAGTTTGCTCCCCACCAGGCCTGGTCTGCCTATAAGGCATCTTGACCAAGATACCTAACCCTTCTCCTTGTAATACCAAGAGAGATCTGGCCAAAATAGCTGCATGTTGACAGGGTAGAGTTATAGATATGAACACTACACACTACCATAAACAAACGTTCAAAACACTCTAAGATACACAATTAAAATATAACAATATGACCACATAAAATAGAATTGGTACAAAGAATTAAAGGAATCTAATTAATTTAGAAACATTGACAACACATAGATTCCAATTCCAAGTCTTTACATTTTAAATGTAAATACACTCACATGATATGGAGATTCATATAGTTACGTAGGTGGGCAATATGCTATTATTAGCTATATTAGCGCTGCTGCATTTATGCCACTAGGTGGCAAAATAAAGTCATGTAGATAAACCATAGACTGTATAAATAAGTGGACAAACCCTCTGTGAAGTCACCCATAGATTTTCTGAAGAACAGTTTTTTTATGGCCGTCGCCATCTTGGCAGTGTCAGACTCCCGGCTATGTATAATGAATGGATAAATTGTTGGCTTAATATAATTTCAACTGATGAGTTATATCAAAATTCACCCCCGTACAGTTGTAATGAACAGGGAAACTAGCTATAGAGACCCATACCGGATGGGTGTGGCGAGGAGTGGCGTCTCTCTCTGTGAAGGCTTTTCTGTAGTATCGTGGCGGTACCATAATTACTAAATTCTCTGTACAAATGCAGAATTAAAACTTGACTCAATCACTAAAAAGCCAAAACTATTCCTTACGAATTGTCTGTGCAACGCTAATAAAATGGAGAAGCCTACTCCCGGGTAAAGCCTCTTTTACTAAAGCTTTCTATAGCTCTATATAGCTTTGTCTTGCAGAGCTTTCTATAGCTTTCTATAGCTTCTGTCCGGGAAACGTAACTTTTCATACGATGCATGCAAAGTAAAAAGCCCTACCAAAAGATTTATGTAACTCAACTGTTCAACTCAACTTGGGACTACACACATCCAACACAAAAAAGAATGTCATTGCTCATGTGTGAGTGTAATATTTTTTCCAGATATGTACTGCAATACTTTTATTAATATAATCGTGTTTGTAAATTACTAATGGCTACAAAAACACAAGAATATTATATCCGCGCATCGAGAAGGACAAGTGCAACATCGCTATCAAATGCCAGTTCTTCAGCTCTCCATTGGGGGGGAAAGTGTGTCCATTATTGACCCTTGTTTTGCCTCTTTCCTTGTCACGGTGTATGGTTTACTAAGAACGAGGAGTCTTTGTCACTTCACTAACTTCACTTTGAAACTGGCGTTCTGTGTTCTGTGAGCAGGCTGTGAGCTAGTCCTGCAATTCCTGATTTTATGCTGCTCATTGGCTCTGGCCCTTGTCTATCAAAAGAGACAGAACTTTGGGAGGGTCCACTTCGAATAACGCAAACCGAAAAAATGGTGGAAATATTGTGGCTATATGTGGGAGGTGGTAATGAAAGGTGTCGAGGCCTGAGGATTAAATGCTGAGTCAATGGGGGCAGGATAGCCTAGTGGTCTAGGTGTTGGACTCCCAGCCGTAAGGTCGTGGGTTCAAACTCCAGAGTCGGCCTACCTGTAAGCATCCTTGAGCAAGATGCCTAACCCCTATCTGCTCCATGTATTAGAACAATGTAATTGTAAGTCGCTTTGGATAAAGGCGTCTGCTAAATGATGTAACTGTAACTGTCATCCTTTTCATATAAAGTGGTTGTTTTAAAAATCGTAGAATGTAGAAATGGTAGATAATGCAGCTTTAAGTATTGATCAGTTAGGCCACAAAATCTGTTACGCATGTTCAATTTTCCGGTGCACACATGGGTGCAGCATCTCTCCGAGTACCATTCTGGGTTTAATGTTGCATTCTTGACAGGACAAGCCGGTGAATGAGCTGGCGCAGGAACTGGCCATCCAATTGGGACTTAAGAACAGAAAAGCATATGTTGGTGTTAAGGTTAGTAGAGAACCTGTCTGTTGAATTAAAGTCTTCAGTCTTTGCATGAGTCATTGACCTCATTCTTCCTGTTCCACAGAAAGAAACGATCACTACAAAAAACTCTGCTCAAACGGCAAATACAAGTACTAAAAGCAGTGCTTTAAAAAAAATAAATAATAAAAATAAAAATTACACACCGACTATATGCACGAAAGAAGATTCATTTTAGCTGCAAGTTTGAAAATGTGAAAATTCACCCAGCTCACTTAAAAGAAAAATACATACATACATACATACATACATAGAATATTTAGGAAAATATGCTCGTTGTTGAGTTTCTATGTACGTTAATGACAGTGTTACTTCCTGTAATCTCCAGGAGAAAGCTGTTTATTTAGGCAACGGTCTAAACCCTTTGAGTGACATTACACCAGGTTTGTAGTTTGATTATATTAACAATCAACACCACTTAATTTCTTACTATTTGTATTCGTCCACAAATGTATCAAATCAATTAATACATTTCTGTCCTGCTTCTCTTCAGTTACCTTTCCCAGCATGCCTCAGTCCTCCATTCAAGTCAATCCAAAGTCCTCCACCATGCCTGCCTGCTACGGTGCTTACAACTACACCCAACCTCTTGACTGCCAGCCGCCAGCAGCTGGTTTGGATCCTCTGGACGACTCTGAGCTCATGGGAGAGGAACTAGACAGTTTACTAGACTGCTTGCCTAATAAGCCAGAGCCTACCGAGGTAGAGTCTATCCCCAAATCATGAAAACCATTCTATTTCCAGCTCTTATTCAAATTTGATAATCTGGCATTAATGTGCAGCCCTTGAGAGACCATCCTAATCTCACAAGCTCCTCACTCTCCACTAATCAAACTGAATGCATTCAATTCTAAACAGTTTTTGGACCGTCAGAAAATAATCCAGCCAATCTGCGTCCAGTTGAGTAGTTGAGTAGTTCAGTATATGATGGCAGCGAGAAGCACCGGTATTTAAAAAGCAATGTTTTTGTTCTGATTGGTGAAAGACCCCAAGCTTCCTCCAGCTAAATGTGGAGCTCAGAAGGTCAAGAGGGTGTAACATTCCAAGAAATGTTACACCAGCGGCACTTAAAAAAACATTTTTGGTCCACCATGACCCCTATTAGACCAAATTCTGCCTGTTTTAGCTGTGTGTGATCACTTACCACTGTATGTCAACAAACTTACCTAAACTGGAAAGTGGTAAATAGTAGCTTTTAACCATGATAGATAACCATTTGCCTTCTCTTCCAGTGTTGTGTTTTAATCTCATTTCCCCTGTTCCCTTTGCCTTCCAGGCACACATCCAGGCAGCGTTTCTTGGCCCCTCGACCTATGACCCCAGCCAGAAATCTACTTGCGTTCCCCGTGTCTTGCCCAACCCAACATCCCAGCTTCCTCCGGCCTTCTTCAACTCAGCTGTCAGCCAACTCAATTCTCTAGACTCTTTCTCAGCCTTGGGCGGTGGAGACGGTCCCAAAGCATCCACACTGGATTCTCTAGACACCCTCTCTGCTGCCGACAGCCTGAATGCATTAGATTGCTTCTCCCCCGGGCTCAGAGCTGGTCCTGGAGGTGGCGCTTCGAACACAGAGCTGGGCACACCAGCTCTGGATAGCCTGGACGACCTTGACTGCCTGGACGACCTTGACTGCCTGGACGACCTCCTCGATTCAGCGCCACCTATCGGTGCTGGGAAGAAAGCGAACAAATCTACAACAAAACGGGACGTGGAGAAAAAAGCCTTGGAGGAATCCCTTGATTGCTTGGACTTCCTTGAGCCAATCTCCTTTTGTGGTGGAGATGTCCCGGAAATAGGTTTGAATCCTCCGGAGCCCCTCGACTCCCTGGATGCCCTGGATTCGTTCTCTGCCGTGGGAGGTGCCACGGTGGCCTTGCCTCCGGTCGGAAGAGGAGCCGGTGGCCTGGACACGCTCTCTGATTTCAGCATACCTGGTGATTTAAAAGTTATTTTAAATGGTTATTTACTTTAGTTGTGTAGATCGTTGGTGGGGTGAAGACCTAAACCAGGCTCTGAGGAGGTTTTTTTTTTTCAGAAGCGATGGCATTTCCCAGAGTAAAGACTACATTTTCCATAAGCCCTTGCCTCGTTGCAGATCATTTACATTTACATTTACAGCATTTAGCAGACGCTTTTATCCAAAGCAACTTACAATTAGTACATCTGTCAACAGTTGCAATAGATCATCTGAAATGTAATCTCCCACCTCACTGGTTATATATGAAATAAATAATACATTGCCACATCTATTTTAAGCTTACGAAATGTTATTTTCATTTAAAAAAAATGATTTTACTCCAAAGTGAGCCCTCATTTAAAAAACCTTTAGATCCTCAGTGCATTTAGTGCATCTGTATTTCAGTTGTTTTTTTTTTTTTTTTAAATGTTATATTTTCTACTTCAATTTCAGGTACTATTCCTTCACAAAATGCTGCTGTCCCAGCTATGTGTTCAGTCAAGAAGAACCACAAAGTAAGATTCATTGTCCGGCTTGTGTCATCCGTGTATTTCTTTTTTTCCACATGAACTAAAATCTCATTCTTACTATTGCAACAAAGGACAAGATAAGCCAGGTGACCAATGCAGTTACTAATCCCTTATCCTTCAGCCACGAATTCATGCAGGCCTGCTCAGCCTGTTTTCCCAGGGAAGGTACGTTACCAACCTTTAAGTCGCAATTCTGAATTATTCCTTCAGTGACGTCCCGGGACAATATATTTGAAGGTTAATACATTGGAAACCGCTGGTAATCGTTGCTACAGACATTTTTGTATCCTACCCCTTAACCAAAGATACTTTTCAAACAAATATATAGACTCTGGTTTAATTTTTATTGTTCATGCCCTCTCCTTTTCAGGCAAAAGCGTTTATAGTTTTGTTCACAAGCCAGACCTCCTCCACAAATGCAAGCAGGATATTCTGCTGTGCACGATTAAGGCAGATTGCAGTGTGAAATGGACCAGAGTTCGACAAATGCCCACACATTCCTTTGTTGGACCCTTTGTTCTTTGTAGAGGTAGGTTGATGGTATGTCTTTATATCACCTGGAGCTTAGGGTATTTTACATGTGTAGAATCTTGTACACTGTATAAAATCTATTTGGTATACTCTCATTTTCCAGAGCTGCTGAACTCTGGTGATTTGGGTGTGTGCAAGTATGGAGAAAACTGTACTTTTGCCTTCAACCAACTTGAAATAGATGTTTGGACGGAAGAGAGGAAGGGAACCCTGGATAGAAAGTTGCTGTTTGAGACACCAGCCATCAAATTAGATCCAGTTTTTAGGGTCATACAGCTTCTGCAAGAGCACAAGGGCATATTCATTTTTCTCTGTCAGGTAAATATTTCATGTATTAGGTGGGTACAGCCACACACAGTGGAGTTGTATCATTTAATGTCCCTTGAGCTTGAGGCGTGTATGAGCTGAGTGCAGGTGCGAGGCACGAAGAAGACACCGTGAAACAGTGTAGAATCAACTGAGCGTTATGCTTGCAAGGTTTAATCAAGTATTACACAAATTCAGAGGTACGACTGACAGCATATCGAGCAGAACATAAGCAATCTCCGACAATTCCCCTCATCCACTCCCGCTTCTATAGCCAGCAGGAGAGGGTTGATGAGTGGATTGCGTACGGGTGCGCCGCTGCTGGGGTGCGTTGAATGCGTGAATGGCCGACGGCCGGTGGTTAAATACACCGGCGAGCTCGACCTGGGAGGGGCAGCGTGTTGTTACGTGTTCCTTGGAAAATATATACAGACTATTTTTCACATTGACATTCTTCTGGAAATGAATTGTTTTTCTTATTTATACCGTTTGTGTTCCACTCTCTCCAGTTGTGCTTCGACAGTAAACCTAGGATTATCAGTAGGCATCGCAGAGACAATCCTGCTGTCTGCTCTAACCTGCACGTTTGCCACAAATTTGAAGACAATAAGTGAGTTGAAAAAAACACTAAGACGTGCATCTTCCTCCTTCCAAATTTGAATCCACACAGTGTGTGTCATCAACATGACACAGAGTATCTTGCTTCTGTGATTTTTTTTATTTTTTATTTTTATTTTTTATTTCCTAGTAAAACATGGGAGGAATCGAATTTGGTCTCTTAGTTTCAGATTTCTGCAATTGGAAACAATTGGGGAAAAGTTATTTTAGGAAAGAACTGAAAATACTCCTGTGAACCATTGCTAGCTATCTCTGTTTATGTGGCTTTACAGATTTAGACCCATGCAGTTTTATATGAGAATAGTTTAGTACGCCCTCTCTGCCTTGCCTTGCCTTGCCTTTTTTACAGGAAAATGACGTGAATGGAATTTTTAAAATTATTATTTTTATGTTTGATATTTTATTTAATTTCTTTGTCTTTAACTTCCACTTCGGTTCCCTCAGGTGCTTGGCATACGTGATGCAGACCACCACTGTGAACTACAGAAAGATCCGCCCTCTGGACGCCCTGTGCCAGATGGACGTGTGCCGCCATGCCATCCGCTACGGCTGCCAACGGGAGGATGACTGCCACTTTGCCCACTCCCTCGTGGAGCTCAAAACCTGGACTGTGCAACGAGACACGGGTACAGTCTGTCAGAACCATGCCCTTGCTGTAAATAATGAATGAAACTGACAGAAAGTTGCATTACAATACGTTACGTTGTGACGGGGAGGTAGCGATCTCTGAAGGTACTGAACAAAGCAAACTGAAATGGGAACATTCAAATATCTTTTAATGGAAAGATAAAAACAAACAAACTGCAATGCCTGAATCTAGTGTTTGAAACATTATCTACAGGATGGTTTAGCTGTGTTCAGTATTGAGTGATGGTCCTTCTCATATCAGTATAGTATAATAACTTCTGATATATTGTAACTTGTGTTCCCAATATATAAACCATTTGAAACCCAGTATAGTTTGTGAACAATATAATTTATTAAATTATATTGTTCACAAACTATACTGGGTTTCAAATGTGACTAACGAGTGTATTTTCATTTCACATCCAAAGCAGCAGATGGTAGTTAAAGTACAAATGTACAGAGGTGTTTAGATTCAGTGTTTAGACTAGAGATCTGAATTGTACGTTTTGGTTGTTTTTAGGGGTCCGAGCACCATCAATATGTGGCCCTTAATGACTCTACAGGAAATATCTTGTGTTGTAATTAACAATACTTAAAAGTTGATATGCACAATCCACAATATTCCTTGGCCGTATGCCAAATTGAGTAAAATTCCATCCATAGGGGGTGCTACAACTGACGTGTCAATATCTCAACTGCTTAACCAAAAATATGAAAATTGGTATTATTATTGGTCCCATTTCCTATACTGTATATTTTTCACATGTTAAACATGTCAAATTCTCTTGGTTGGTAGACAGCTGCAATATTGCTTGGACCCGGTTAATCGCTTGCGGCTATATTTTTATCTTGAATTTGTCTGTGTGGGACCTACAGGTATCACCCCTGAAGATATTGTGAAAGAATCTGCAAAATACTTTGAGAAAATGGAGCAGAATGCAACCAAACAGAAAATTACCAAAGTAAGAAAAATATTACACTTTACAATACTTCCAAGACTTCTTATTTTACAGTGTGTTCCTGACGTATCTGACAAGTTTCTATGTGAATTTTAAGTGCCAATATTCTTTTTGGCCTTTTTTGCATCTTTACTGGCAGGATTTATAGAATTACAATTGGGTCATTTAGCAGACACCTTTTATCCAAAGTGACTTACAGTACAATTAGAGGTGTTAAGGAGCAGGTATAGTTTAAACATCTCAAGGATGTTTACTTGGCTCGGCATGTTGGGGATCAAATCCACAACCTTTCAGCTGGGAGTCTGCATTCATTGCCTAACCACTACGCTAACCTTTATATTAATTTAAATGTACCTACAGTAATCGACAGCTTTTTGTGCGTTTTTCAAATGTGTGATTTTTAGTAATGGAATCTCTACTAAAGAATCTATGTAAACAAACCTGAAATGTATCTCAATATATCCTGGATTATGAATAAGGGGTGACTATAATGCAGAATAATCGCATCACAATTGTTCTTCTGTTGCCTTTTAAATCCTAAGCCATCTTCTGGAGCTGTTGGGGGAAGTGGCAGCAAACCTAAATTGGGAGGGGGACAAGCGGGAAGCTGCAAGAGTCTGAACATGAACATGAAGTTTGTTTGTGCTCAGTGCTGGCAGAACGGCCAGATCAATGAACCCGACAAAACCCTGAAGTACTGCACAGCCAAGGCCAGGCACATGTGAGTAATGTTACACTAGAAAGTGCAACATTGACATACATGCTAACGGCAGCTAAATTAGTTTATGCATTCAAAAGAAACATGCTCTGGGAAAAGTGTCTGCTTTTGAAATATAAAAGCATTTTAATCGGCTTTTCTGTCTCTGTTCCTACAATCAGATGGGTGAAAGAGCGACGGGTGCTGCTTGTTAAATCACTGGGAAGTATTAAGTGGGTTCAGGTTCGACAACCTCCGTTCACCAAGAACTACCCTTTGCAGTATGATGTAGGTCTTATCTGCTGTTAATTTTGACGTGTAAATTCATGCATGCTAGAAAACTGTACTAATCTCTATGGAGCAGAGCTAGTGATTATAAACCTGCAATAGTTTAATAAATTATTTGTCCAACATTCACTTTTTGTTTTGAAAGTGTTGATGTTAAAATGTTATTGCGTTTTAAATCTAAATTGTAAAGGTTTGCGATTTACTGTTTAGAAGGTTTTAGTTGTCTTAAGTTGCTTTAATTTTCATCATCACCTTTTCTCTTTGCAGATATGTGCCCAAATTTTAGAGAAAAGAAAGTGTAACTACACCGGGAACTGTACCTTTGCTCACAGCCAAGAAGAGAAGGAGCTTTGGACCTACATGAAGAATAATGTCTGTGAGTTTTTAGTGTTTTTCACTCGAAGCACCCTCTTGGTCCTTAAGAGACACTCTTTTGGATTAAATTGATTGAGTTCTATCAGAGTAAAGTTGAGACAATAAGACTTGCCCATGTGTAAACTTGTTATTTGAGGCTAGAGTTGACCCGTTTACCGCTTTCATGATAAACCACGGTAAAATTCCTGACGGTTAGAATTACCTTTTCAAATGTATATTATGATTTTAAAACCCTGTTTTATTACCGCGCTGAAAAACTCACAGTAAATACTGTCCAGCATCAACCGAAACAGTTACCCAGATGCAGGTGCAACGTGGGTTTGTCTTGCATCAATGAAAACACTGCGGAAGGCAGTGACAGCACTCCGGAGATTTTTCAGCCTTCTAAGTGGACTAAATCTGTAGTGTGGCTGTATTTTGGGAATACGGCCACACACTCCGTATTCCCAAAAATGTGATCAAAACTTGATTTACGATAGTCACCCTCTCTGCACAACATGCAGAAAGAAATCGCTGCAATATGGTTTTCATATGTTTATACGGTGTTGTCTATGTTATTACTTTAATGCAGTGGTTCTTAACCTTGTTGGATGTACTGAACCCCACCAGTTTCATATGCGCATTCACCGAACCCACCGAAGGGGGCGTGTCACAACGAATCAAATGAGTCGGGTGTGTCTTATCCTCCGCCGAACCCCTAAGACTGGCTCACCGAACCCCTGGGGTTCGATCGAACCCAGGTTAAGAACCACTGCTTTAATGTTTATGCAAACAAAAAGTACATAGTGCTGCTAATTTTTCTCAATATAAAACTTGGTGAAAGGATTTCTGTATTTGAGGCAAAACGCCTATTATTCTCAGGTAGTAGATAGGAATACACTAAATATGGAAAATATGGGATGTTAAGGTTACACACTACGAAGTCACATATAATCACACTTACTGTATGCTAACTGACAAGGTAAATGGCCACATGGTTATGCCATGGCTAAACATTCAGTTTGAGGTTTTACAATATTATGGTGTTGCAAATGCATGATTTCTGTAACATGTAACATCCTTACAGTGAAAGACATGCAGCAGATCTATGACATGTGGCTGTCCCTCACCAGTCCAAACCGTCAAACAGACGTAGCGTTGCCCTCACAACCTGAGGAGAAGTACATCGTCATGCCAACTGACTATGCAGAACCAATGGTGGGTAGAAATTATTCATTTGGTTTCATTGTTTAAAGGTGCGCTACTCAATTGCAATATAGCCCGAACCCAATATCCACCCCTGGTAACAGTTTGTTTGAAACGCAACTGTGGCTGTGGGGGGGGGGGGCGGGGTAGAAAGCCTATGAATGCTGTAGGCGAAGGAGTAGAGAGGAGTGCGAGACTTGTAGTACTGTATGCATACATATGGGTCCCCTCTGTAGCCCTGTGTAAGGATCTGTTCTCTCATGTCTGTTCATACTGTCATGTTAACAAAAGCATGTTGTTGTTTATTGTTGTTATTATTATTAATACCAACAAATGTTGCCGTTTGTGTTTTCAGAGTGGCTTCCACTGCCGTCTGTGTGGGAAGCACAGTAACAGCGAGCGGCAGTGGCAGCGACACATCTCCACTGAGAAGCACAAGGACCGCGTGTTTGGCTGTGAGGGAGAGGATGAAATGCTGACCTGGAACCATCGCTTCCCCGGCCCGCACTTCCACATCTGCCCCAGGTAAGGCGCCTGTCTTTCTGTCCGGGTCCGTTCACATGGGCCTTGAATCGCTACACGTTGCTGGTGATGTGCTCAAAGGGGCTGACGGTGCAGGACACTGTTCCACTTGTTCAGTAGGGCGTCGTGAAATGCCTTTTGCAGGGTCACAAGATGATTTAGGAATTATTTTTTAATTTGTGTATTTTATGAATACTTTTGTAATATTTTAGATTTGCATTATCTATAATATCTTTTAAATATCTTCATAACTTGCGACTGCTCATTTGCATGGTGGAGGTTGCATGTTGTAACCTAAACTTTGTGGGGGGGTAATGAGTCAGAAATGCATGTGTACAACCCTGCCCCCTGCTGGCGAGGATTCTGTCTTGCAGCGCTGCTGTAAGTTTTCTTTTCTTTTGGCTCATTGCTTTTGTTTACTCAAGAACAGTGTATCTTTCAAGAGTATTCAAGATCCAACAATGTTTTCATCCTCCCCCACACGGTCTTGTAATAATGAAAATGTACAATTGGCAATAAGCGTCTGAATGCTGTGATTGACAGGTTGCACAGCCAATGTCCCGAGGGTGTGAGCTGTGATTACGCCCACAGTTCTGAGGAGCTGCAGGAGTGGATGGAACGAAGAGGCTTTCTCAGGAGAAAGCTTGGCAAAGCCAGAGAAGATATGCTCATCATGCCTGACGAGTTTGACTTTGGGAAGTACAACTTTCTTCTGCAGGACTAAAAGTATTTTGTCTTGAAAGAACCGCAATGGGCTTTTTTTTAATTTTTTTTTTTTTAAGTGTTGCTGTTTTTTAAAATAATACTACTTACATTTTATGTCTATTAAAGGTTTCGCTAATCCCAGTTTTCTCAGGGGTGAAAGTCAAACTTGCGTTCAAATACACAGCGCACATACATTTTTTTTTTTTTTTTTTATAAATCATTTAAAAGGTCATTCTGGACCTTGTCTCCTATCCACTGTCCCTGGCCATAAGGAGGCGTCCTCCGTTTCTAGTATTTAACTTTTAGAATGAACTATTAAAGCCAAAACATGTGCCTCATGCATCCTTTTACTATAAGCCTTTATACAATTTAAGGAATATTGGTAAATGTTAGCTAAATGTTGCCCAAAATACATAAATATAATCTTTAGCATTAAAGGTGTACTCCTTGGTCCCCCAACATCCAGGATAGCTGTTTTTGTAACGCGAGTTTCAAGGGTGGCTTTTAAAGGTCAAGTTGCATTCAGCTGTGACGGCATTGTTCTGTTTTTGTGAAACTTGAGTTTAACTAAAACGGAAAGGCAGAAGGATACAAAGGCTCTGCATTTTAGGAGTGCATAACTACTACATTTACTACTTCTGATTCTTTATAAAAACCCGTAAGTCAGGTTTCACTGAATAACAGTGTTCGTGTTAAATGTCCAGATGGGAAATGTAGAAGATTGTGTTATGACAATTCATGATCACTGTTTGTAGCCTAGGCTACTATCAACACGATTAAAGTATTTCTGTCAGGTTTTTTTTACGGTGTCTAAAATGTTTTGCCTTCGAGGATAGGGACCATACAGTAATATAGCAGCATGGCAGAGTATAACACAACGGTTCCGTTGTACTTTAAAGCAAAAGATGGATGGGCCTATAATTCACGTGTGGACGTATTCCTGCAAATTCCCGCTCAAATATGTATGAATATGGAAGGATTGTGCATGTACCTACGTGATGGATGATGAAGTTGTAAGTTTATAATGTTCAAATTAATATTTTCCACTTAAAATTGTGACCAAAGATAATTCTATTCACATGTGGTGCAGTGTGATAGCTGTTGCTAAAATCTCGTCTCACACATGCCGCTGTCCGTGGTTAAATAGACTTATTCTCGCAGTGTCGCACGCTTGATATGGGCGTGCAGCTCGGCTTTATTTCTTGTTTTGTTGATTGGCATAACTGACGGAGCCGAAAACGAATGTAAGCCGGGGCTTCTTTCAGTAAGCGCTGGGCGTGTATTTTTATTTATATCTGGATCTCGGGGCGTGGTTTCTTTGCACGCTGACAAGTTACTTTCTGTGCACATGGGTGAATTGACGTGACAGCAGTTGAGAAGTTGTAGAAAGTGGTTTTAAAGTCAACACAGACCATAAGTAGTGCGTTTCTTTATGCTGAAATTATATTTCAAACTAGACACGCTGTAGGACGCGTCATTGATCATGTCTACAGCAAACGAAATTTATTTTGGAGACAAGAGCGACGTGCCTGATCTCTTCAAGTCTCTGATTGACCATCCGTTCTACTTTTCTAAATGTGATGAGAATGGTAAGTTTGAATTCAATTGTTGAAATACCACCAGTGTCGTGATATGCTGGCATAGTGAAAATGTTGTCTCGGAAAATCATTATCCTGGACGCCACCTTGCTGACATCAAAAGTGCCGTTTTTGCAAAATTGTTATCGCTACTAATATAACTAAAGATACTTTTCAATTTGATCCATCCATGGATACAGGCTAACCAAATGTATCTGTAGCTGGCTGATACTTATGTAGCCTTCTAACACTCCAAACACAAAACTTGTAAACCCACACGGGTGGTGTTTAGTTATGGGCTACATGTCACTTGTGTGCGTTCTCTCGCTGCCTTCCAGGTAGGCTTGTAGCCTGATGCAATAACACTGAAATAGCCCGCTAGTTTTTCCATGCTTAATTATACAGTAGGCCTATTAATGAATATAGGCTATATATACAGTATTTTCAGATTGATTTTAATTGCTAAAATAGCAAAGTGGGCTATTGGATACTTATTTAAGTGTTTGACTTGTCCACACTTTCAGCAGCACACCCTGCCATAAACATATAAGCTAAATACAACATAAACGACGGTAGTTTTGGAACAGCAAGCCCCCTCTAGAATGGACAATGAAATAATAGTGATGATCTTTTCCTATAAAACTGTTTGGTTGCGATGGATGCAATCGTGTTTTAAGGCAGCTAAAACTACAGACGGAAAACGCACCCTTCTGTGTCTCCAAACAACGTTTGGGACAACAAGCAACCTCACCCGCGACTGGCTTGGCTGTTCCCACAAAATAAGCACACATCAGAGGGAATCCTCTTTGTGGTGTTTTACGCAAGGTAGACTACAAGGTGTAGGCCTACAATGTATGCAACAGTCTTCTAAGTCTCAAATCCAAAAACGTAAGTCTACATGGTGTTAAATTAGATCGTCAATGTTCGACAGGACACGATTAAACGTGTCAAAAGGATCAACTTACACACAAGACTACGTGATATTAATTAATTAAACGAATTAAACCTCCAGCACGTTACACCAAACAATGGTCTTTGTTTTCCTCGGTATGCGAGCGCCTCTTAAAGCGCCGTTATAGAGACGATGGAATGTTGGAACACGGTGTTCCGGAACATCCTGCTGAAAAAACACGGGCGTTCGGTGCCGCGTGCAAGCCAGCCGCACCAACACGCGCGCACGCTGAAACGTGACGCTGTTTTGATACAGCTGGTGCATGAAGGCGCATGCCATGTGGAAACTGTACATTTCTTTTCTTTTTTTAATGGAAATAGAAACGTGCATACACGATTGTGATGTAAAAATGTGCGCTATAATTAGTTAAAATAAACGGGCAAATTGGAATTGTTACACCGTAAGCCAGCTGTGCTGCTATTGCACCCTGTTTTAATGAAGCCTACGTGTAGAAAAAAAGAGGAAACATAAAGAATAGTGTGCAGTACAAAATCAACCGACGGGCGAGGAACACCTCTGGTTGCAGAAATACATATCTGCGGCAGCTATTTTCCGCGTGCGGAAACATTCTGGCATTTTCTCTTAACGATATCCCACAGTCCAGAGTCACACGTGCCCTAGCCCCGCCCACCGACAGTTTGTTCCTTCACGTGAGGTGGAGGAGGAGGGTGGGCACGTGTTTGGCCACGAGTTAAATGTGTTTTGGTGGACAGATACACGCGGGTCCTTCCGGAAATTACAGTATTATACTGTAGGTCCCAAAACAATGGATACTTGGGCGCAGGTTACATAGGATAATATGATATGCATGCTCGAAGAGTAGGCCCTACGCTCTCTTTTGCATTTTGACCTAATTGTGTCAGTATGCCGATTTTGAAATAATCATAAATATATACAAGACGTGATTGTCCTTAGACGCCCTCCTATCGTGTTCAACGTCCACCTGGTGTGTTTGAGAGAGAAACGTCCTTACCGGTGACTGGATGAGAGGCTACGTGTTTAGGGACAGCTTGGAGTGGTTCACGTAAACTCTACACAGACGAGTCTGTCGCATGAACAATTATCTATGGCTGTTTGTTGACAATAAGTGGTCGCGCTGCTCCCACACAGAGGGACGACCCCGCAAGATTTCTATAGATCTGTTGTGATACATATTCATATAGTCTGCACATACGACCAATCCGCGTCTACTATTTTGCCAGGGGTGTGACTCGCAGCTCATTAATATTGAATAAGCGCTCTCTCTCTGGGAACGGACACTGGCATGTTGGCGTAGTCTTGGTTGCCTCCAAACCGTTATTGTTGACAAACATCTTTCAAAGTAGCATACACTGAAATAAGGAAGAAGGAACGACGCATCTTGTAGCCTACATTTGTTTCGCTTTCCTCCGAGTCTCTATTTGACGGTAGGAACACCGTCTGGTCGAGGTTGGAACAATGCCTGGTAAAGCCACAGTCGCCGTGGCGCTTCAGCCTAGTAAAACAGGTCCGCCGAAGTCTTTCCCCTTTGTTTTAAAGAAGATTATGGAAATCCCTCCTCCTAACATCCTAGAGGAAGGCGACGATGGTAAGACTGCTAAAACAAAGCTAAACACGCAACGAAAGACGCTCATAACGCTTTGATAATTATGGAAATTCATTGACGGTTTGGAAACGAGGTTGCCATATGCGTCGTAATCTATTTACTAAAAACGCCAAAGGCTGTTGTCCTAAACATCCACATTTTATAATGGGCACAACGTTTTTGGGAAATGCATGCAAATAATTTGTATTATCAATAGACGATAAACAGTAAATAAGGGTGTTATCCCATATGTTATGTCGAGCCAGTTCAGTCTAATGTCCGGCGCTTGCCAAATTAGAACAAAAAGTTCTACCGTCTGTCTGTTTGCCCTGGAGCCAGGTAGTCAACAAAAATAAAGGTGGTTTAAGAGAAGTAACCGTGTATTGATTATGGCTGTATTTACCGTCGATGTGTCATAAACAAGCATGGCTAACCTCCCCCTTTTTATAAATT
>JAOEHI010005793.1:0-16457 GCA_025447815.1 Percopsis transmontana | reverse complement strand
CCAAAGACATCAGCTCCAGAAGTTTGTAAATAAAGGATATGTCATGGTTTGTTTCCCATAACTTGGAGACAGGGATTCTGTCTGTGTCTTCAAAAATGGAACGCTATATGTTTGCCAAATAGCCACATTATGATAGTGCTATATTTGTTCTTATTGTAATAATGCATCTATTGTTTGTGGTGTACAACAATATGTCATATTATATTTCCTTTTGAGGAACAATATTCCAATTTGAAGCAATGACGATGCAGGGACTTCAATGGGCAGACTGTGCTTTTGGATATTTATTTTAAAAAGAGCTTTATCAAAAGAGTATTACAGGATATTTTTCTTAGAATCTATACCAAGGATGGGGCGGGTTCATATTTACCTCATCCAAGATTTTCTTCTTATAAATGCTCCAACAGTAATGACATGAATGTAGATTCATGCAAATGCTTTGTGAGGCTACAAAGGTGCATTGGTTGGATGGCAGAGCACATATAAGGCAGCTTAGTACGGTTGGGTGAAACCTCGACTTTCAAATGAATGGAGTTCTGTTTGCCAAAGGGACAACGTCTAAATTAGTAAATTCATGAGCAACTGTTAAGCAATGGGACTAAAAATCTCAAGTGTCTTTGGCTGATATGGGTTTCTGTGATCAGTTTGTTTTAATATCAACATACTAAACCTGGAAGTTAAAGTACATGAGGCAATAATACTCTTGTTTGTCTTATTATTTTCAATGAAGATGGTTTTATGTAAAGTCTTTACAGGGTATTAAATAGAGACATTTGAGCTTCCAGTTTAATCCCTAGTAAGGGATTCTAATGCATGAAACCCAGTTAAAATTGTGACATTTTTTCTCAACATTTTACACCAAGTGTACTTATGTCTGTATATGTATCACTGAAAAAGTATAATATTTCACAGCAAGCTGGTTTATTTTGCATTGACATTGAAACTACAAATGCATTATGCTGTTAATGCATACTTGTATTGACTGAAACTTGTTACTCTCTAACACAATTACAAACTTCAAGAATTCTGCACAAGGCTTATTTAAGGTACAGGCTTTAAGGGCCCATCAAAAAGATAAAATAAATAAAAACAAAGGCCTATAGAAGGTTTATAGAGGAAAAGCATATGTAGCAAAACATCTTAACTATTCAAAACCGCTTTTAAACTGAATTAAATATTTGTCATTTCTAATATTTTGTTTATGAGAATCTTTTTTTTTTTTAAATAAATATAAAAATGTTTATTTTATAGTCCTACACTTTTGTAGGATCTGTGCGATGACAGAATCACGTTCTATCCTATATCTTGTATTATGCATACTAAATAAAGTGAACCTAATAAAGGGGAGATTTTGTGTCGACCCTGTCTGAGTCATCGACCAGATGAAGCAGCCCAGCTTTATTGGGCAGGCGCACTCGCGCGTTCACACGCAATAGAAACAGAGCCGGTGAATAATAAACACAATGAGACATGTTTCCTGTTTTGGTCAATGCCTATAGCCTATACGTGCGGACGCTCAGTCTGAATCACGCTCACGGGCGCAACAGATCCCGGGTTTCGCCGCTCTCGTCTCTCACGCGCCGACACGTCCTTGCTCATCAGTATTCCAGAGGAGTACAAGCTGTTGCGTAATGATCACATCCACACACAGGGGAGCAGTGTTGCATAACGGCAGCCTTGGAGAGCGCGGAGGGAAGTGTGTGTGTGTGTGTGTGGGGGGGGGGGTGAGGTGAACAGTCGTGGGAGGAGGGAGGATGGATGGAACAAAGAGAGGGTGGTGAAAGGAAGGAGAGAGGGCGGGGAAGGGGAGTAAATAGGTGAAGGGAGGCTGGTGATGAGGGGGGGCGGAGGGCCAGAGTCACGGACGGAGAAAAACAGGGTTGGGAAAAGGAGCGTAAGATAAAGGAAGCCATGTGAGCGGAGGGAAGAACGGAGCCGAGATGTGAGGCAGAGAGTGGGCGAGGGGCACATGAAGGAGAGCAGAGCAGAGCCAAGGATGGCCTCCGTCATGCATGTTAATGTCAAACCACTACAGTCTATTGTAGACGGCAGTGTTCCAGACCAGAGTGCATCTGCTTCGTAATGAGAGCTATAGCTATATGCACTTAAATGGCTTCATCTGACAGATAAAACATACACCACACATACTGCTAGATGATGACATATCAGGTAATATGCAGCAGGATGGGTCGAGCTGAGATGGGCAGCGAGCAATCTGGTTGTTTACTGTTTGAGGATTTCATCTCGGCTTTGAATTATTGATCTATCCTCCCTTGGATGTGTTTACTGCAATAGCAAGGACATAGCCTACTGCCCTGTTATTAGCGTCTGAGGGTTTCCCAGCACCACAGGCATGGACTGACGGACTTTGATTTTGCAACATAGGATCACCTCGGGAGGGACGCACAGATGAAATTCATGTTTTGTTCGAAATTATTCGAAAAGTTTGAAACTAGTGTTCCTTTCTCCAACCTATAGTGCTCATATGTTCAGGGGCAGACAATAATTCAAACAATAATTCAGGCCCGGAATTTGACTCCATCGAAGGTCCATCGCAGGTCACCCTGTTAACGCAAACCAGGAGACCTCTCATTTTGTAGGCTAACCCTATTTGTTAATGTAACGGGTACCAGACAAAATTTGGCCATTATGTTAATCAAAATAAAACAATTTTGGACTGACCAACAAGCCTATCTGAATATAGTTGTTAAGGTATGCTATTTTTCCAGTGAATGGTGGTTAATGAATGGTGTATCATTCAAATTGCGATTCGCTTGGGTTTGCGTTCATGCATTTAATAAACCTCACAAGAAATTAATACAACCTCGAAAACCTGCCTCCACCCTTAATTTTCTTTTAATTTATGTCCCGGTACAAGGTCCTCCACTCTCGGTCGTCACGAAGAGGGAGGGACGTCCGATGAACACCTAGAGATCTGATTGTCTAGTCGATACACCGCGTCACTAAAATTTGGAATATAGTAGAACTTTGGTCAACTTCCCCATTTGCCAAGTTGCTGAGCGTTTAGTCGCCAGCCGCTTTTCAGATCACTGTCGGCCGGCGCAAATTGAAATGAAAGACGGTCTGTCGCTTTGTAGCTAGCTGTCGCTGGCGGTGTGAATGTACGAGAGGTCAGTAAACTCATTAGGAGGGCCTACTGTTTGCTACTGTAGACTATATTATCGATGGTCAAGTTGACTGTTTACACCAGGCCATAATAACCCCCAGGCCACTGGGAAATGTCCCGGTGCTCCACGTGGGCTGTCCGCGTGTGCAGATGTTATCTACCCCACTCTAAAGTTTCAAAACATTAATCAGTGAGGAAGCCTGGGGTTATGGGGGCGCTATACCACAATTGGGCTGTGTACCTTTAAGATGCATGTTTCATAAATTGCTACTTATTGTTTCGTTGCCTTTTCACAGTGATCACAGAACACAGTACAACTGGTTTAGTTTCCATGCTTCTTTTTGCCATTCGGTTTTTATTACAAACTTAAAAAAGAATCTGATACAATAGGAAACTGCAGTAGTAACTCCCCCATCCCAAAGGGGCAGCACAGAAAACAGGTCATTGCATTTCAGTAGTGAAAGATTCATCATACATCTACATAGTGTACAGATCAGATACAAAATAGGAAAATAAAATACAGGCAAAAAAGAAAGCGCTATATTTATATATAGTTTGAACTCTTTATAGCCATTTATTTTTAAATGTTAAATCTTACATAGAAAATAAACCTCTTTTGTAACAACAGAATATCCCAAAGTGCAAAATAAAACACAGATACAGTATAAGCAAAAGACATCAGAATACAAAATTCTTATTTTTCTCCTCAGTAATTTTCAAACCTGATTAAGAGAGTAGCCTGTTTTTTTTCCCAAAATTTGCCTCAAAGCCATCTTGATTGTTGATAATTTTCCAGTGTCACTATTTATTTGAAATGCAAAGAATAATCCCACATCAGTTCCCTGAACCTTTCCCCAAACTAGTTTCTTGTCCATGAGACGACCCAAACAGCTCCTTTTAAGACTCATATTGTACACAGGAAACTGAACAAGACACTACTTATTCCACTGAGTAATCTTACAGATATTGAAGATTTATAACGGTACAACCCGGACACAATTTTTACGTATAAAGAAACTACCAAAATTCTCCCGATTTCAAAGCTAGACAACTACACAAGCAGTTTCTATGTATCACAGGCCACCTCATCCAGGACTGACTAATTACTTCTCTTCATTTCTTTCCACACCATACATTTAACACTGACTTCTTGATGGAGAGGTAGAGACCCCTTGACTATCACATGGCGTTTTATATATGGCATTACACTGTGCTGGGGGACAGGCATCTGTATTCATAGGTGTAGGCAAAGACAGTCAGGGGTATGGCTGTAGTTTTAGACCTATGGACAACCAATTAAAAACATATGGGTGGGGGGGGGAACATAAAGTCTAATGTTAATTAGGTCTATTGGGTTTGTTTAATTCGATAATACAGGTGAGGAAGTCAGGCAAGAATTGAAAGCAAGATAGTTTGTGTGGTACAGAAAGTGATAGGGCGAAAGATACCAGCTGTTACTGCATGATAGTTTTGGAAACCTAGACCTGCAGTTCATTTACATAAGGGGATGGAAATTATAGCATTTTAAACCAAACACTTTGAAATGTATGAATATTTTTGGTTTAAGATGCATTGCCTATTTGAACATGGAGTTTAGTGTTGGCAGGACCAACAAGCGATATTAGACATCATATGCCAACCCTTTGTAAACATTCATTTCTGAAACCCTCCAAAAATCCCATTCTGAGAAGAATACATTTACCCGCCTTTTATTGGACATATGCTATACAGGGTACAATACACATTCAATACTTTATTTTATACATATTTATTATTTTTGTCTCAACTTGCATATATTCATGGTTATTTTTTGGGGAAAAAATAACTTCAGCATATAAGAAACTAAACAAATAATCTGAACATAAGTCTATCTGAACACATTTATATTCCTAGATTTATAATATTTTGTGTTTACAAATGTACTTGACAATTCTGCAAAAAGAAAATTTAGAAAAAATTGGAAATAAATGACAAACTAATGTAAAAATGCATCTTTCCTTTTCAATCACAACAATTAGAAAGAGATACGTGTGCCCCCCCTGCTCATCCCCAGGTAGGAAAAACAACATGGAATGAAGCTTGCATGGTTGCATTCATGCGTATGACAAACTGTCCCATAGCAAAACCCATGTGAGCACAAGTCAAGGGTCCTTAGATTAGCTTATAGAAAGACGATTAACAAATATAGAAAAGGTTAGATAACCGACAGAACTGAGAACATTGTCCCTACCATCATGACACATCTAAATACAAACCTATTTATTCTCTTTTAAGCATCTCATGACAGGTGTAACAAAATATTCCAGTAACATATAGGGCAGAGAAATGAGACTGATCACCTTCTGTGGCTGTAATATACTCTCAGGAGCCCAATATTATAAAGTGCTGGATGGCTCTAAAAGGACATTTGGAGGATATGGGCCTGCCCGACCCATCCTGTGATCTGATGGGGGATCATTTAAAAGTAACAAAAATATACACATTAGAACATTTGTTTGAGTTCTACTGCGAATGGGGGTGGGGGTGAGAAAACCACAACCTCAACCATGCAACAGCAAGAGGAACAGAGCCGATTGAAGAATTTAAGCAGTAGGGGAACAGGGCGAGAAGCTAGCAGGAGCCTTTGGCTTCAACAGCATTTAAGACCACCAGAAACGTGCGGCGGATTTTAAGAAGGAGGATTACTCTCCGGGCCAACACACCCTGCGTGCCTCTGGAGGTGGTACAGCCCACAAGTTGCTCTTCTCACTTATTCCACTAACTTTCCTCTGCTGTCCTCCCCCCCCCCTACACTTCTCCATGCAGAGAAAAAAAACAAAACAAAAAAACAACAACCTCTCCTTCACAGTCAAAGTCATGTTAAGCCATTTATCACAATTGCCATTGCTGAAATAATGTACCGCCCCCCACAAACACCACCAAGGATTATGTGTGTTGTTTGTATAAAACATGTACGAGTGTATTTGACATATTAGTAGATAGTTATCCCTTAATTGCAAGAGTCAATATACCTTTCATATTCCCTCAACTGGCCCGCTACACTACATGCCCCTAGATTGTTCCCAACAGTCTTTCCCATTCACGGCATTTCTTTAAAACCTGTGCCCACATTTACGCTGACAATAAGTAGCTCCTGCAGACAATCAGCCTGGATTAAAGGAACACTCCTCAATTTGTGTCTGGATGAAACCACTGTTACAAAAATTATGTTTTAGTTTGAAGAACCAAGAGTGCATGCCCCTTCTGCACCTGAGTGATGGGCACTCCTCTCTACTCCTCCCCCATATCTCTCTGATAGACTCACCCCAGTCAGCACCTCACCCCTACCATATCATACACTTTAACAATGCATTTCAAACACGTAGCTGGGGCATAAATGTATAACACAATCGAGGCAAGTAAGAAAAGAAAATGAGAAGAGATTATGGCCCGAGCTCGTGGGTGTTTCAGAAGCAATGGGTCTCCAGATCCCACTATGCCACACACAAAAAAAACAAAACAAAAAAACAGAGTACTATAACCAAAACAAGCACCCTGCCTCTTTATTTGTGGGCATTTACTAGGGCAGAGCAGATTGCAGTGCAAAGTGCTGAGCTTTCCACAGCCATCTCTTCCCTGCAGGACTTTGCTAAGGTCCTTTTTCACAGCATGACAGTGCAGTGCAAAATGGAGCCATTAGGCCTACATATACTGCTACACTAACCGTATCCATTAGACTTAAGGTTAGGTTAAGGATATCCCTCTCCCCTACATAAACATTCAATGTGAACAATTATCTCCAAGCCAACAGATTGGAAACTACTTAAGGTAGGAAGGAGAAAACCCTATTCAAAACTAACAGAATGAACTGTAACAGTAACGTACAGTACAAACGGCGACTGCTAGGGGCAAAACAAATCACATGACATACATGGAGGGTAAAGGTAATCCTAAATTGTATTACCATTCTTAGAAAAACCGAGTATCACCGTCCTATAAACCCAAACCCCTGCTACAGTGATACTCATTACCGTACATAAAGGCTTAGTTGGCCAGCACTACGGGCTGGAAAGACTGGCTAGGATATTGCAGGTTGTAGCTCCCCAAACCCTCCACAAAGGGTGGCTTCTCCATGTAGGAGATTCCACTGGTTCCCCCGATGATGCCAACACCTTGGGCTGGCGGTGGGCTGGAGAAAGGGTCAAAGGTCGGATGGGAGTTGACAGGGTGGGGCGGCTGAAAGGGGCTGGCATGCGGTGGCATGTGCTGGGCGTCGGCGTCAAAGTAAAGGGTCCCTGGGGATCCTGGGTAGACAAACTCTTTGGCGTTCGGAGAGAGCTGGCTCGGGATTGGGCCCCCGAGGGAATGCAGGGAGAGAGACAGGTGTTTGTGCTTCAGAAGCTCTGGCGTGGAGACGGCGGTTGGGGAACAGGAGAGCATCCTCTGAGGAGCGGCGGTGACACCAACCACGGCGCCCCCACCAGCTGAGCCCGCCCCACTACACTTCTTCATCTTGGTCGAGCCGAATTTGGTGGCAGCAAAACTGGCGGTGGTGAAGGTGATGGGCTGTATGGGCAGACGGGGGCTGGGGAGAACAGGTGGTTGCTGCTGCTGCTGCAGGGCAGGAAGGTATTGCAGCCCCCCCATGGGAGGAGAAGGGGTGGATGTGTTGGAGGAGTGGGTGGTGGGGTCAGTTGGACTACTGGAGCTTGGGTAGCTGAAAAGCCCCGGGCAGGAAGGGGCAGAGAGGGGTGTAGGAGAGCTAGCGAGAGAGGCCAAGAGCACTGGAGATGCCTGGCCCCCAATTGGCACAAACACCTGAGCGTCAGGGTTAAAGCCCATACTCTTGGCCTCCTCTACAACAGACTCCCCTTTACCCTCTCCCCCGTCACCCTCGCCACCCAGGCCGGGAGGGTCTTCCAAGTAAAGCACTTTTACAGCCCCCTTCTCGCCAATCTGGTAGGAGACCTCATAAGGGTCAATCCACACGCTGAGTTCTGCAGGAACGTTGGCACGCACTTCCTCTGTGTCCAGGCCACTTCTCCTGGCAGCCAGCTCCACCACGGGATCCCTGGGAGCTCCCAGGTGGAGGCAGCGGAAGGCAGAGCCCCGGAGCGGAGACTCTGGGTACCAGTGACCGTCAAAACGGGACACCAGGATCCTCTCCAGCTCCTCGCCAAATAAATCAGCGCGCCGTCGAGGGAGCTTATTGTACAGGTAGGACACAATAAAGTTGAGGGCCACCTTTACTTCTAGATGCATGGCTGTGCCAGATAATGTCCAAGTGATGCAGAGAAAGTGTTCTAACGGGGGGCAATGCAACACAAAAAAAGGTCTATGTGGTTTATTGTAAAGTATGCGGTGCTCTTGTGGTCAACATGGTAACGGCAGGGTCTAAGAGTCTTTAGGAGCCTTCTTTAAAGGCCAGACGATATTCAAATCTTTTCCTTTAACTGATGTCCAACAGTAGTGTCAGGTTTCAACTGAAAAGAAAAAGAGAGAAGGACGTGGTCATATACTTTTTTACTACAGGCTGATATTTTAGCTGAGATGAAAGGGACGTAGCATCCATGTTCCTTCTAATGGAAAGGTTAGGAAATCTTTTTATCTAGCCACTTGTCCTGAAAATATGGCTACATGGCAAGCCAATGTATTGTAATATTATACACGATATATATTTGCGAAAAATACAGAGGGAGAACTAAATAAACCAGAGGCCTGTGACAGAGGCTGTTATTAAAGCATTGGAATCAATCTTAATATGACCTTGTACACACACATGTACATACATATATAAAAAATACAAATAAAAACACACCAAGGCCATGTGCAAAATGGTAGGACAGATGGGGAACCTTTATAACACCATTTCCCATCATACAATAGTGATAAAGGCAACACGGCATCATCGTGTCCACCCACTGCACCTGCCCCAAACATAAACAATGTCACTCAAACCTAGTCCTACTCTTACAAGCATAACGAGAATTTAAATCAAGCTATAGATAACTGAATATGTTGCATCTTTGTATTAGGAATGAAATGAGTCAAGATTTATATAATCCGTTGCTAAATCTTTGACACAAAATTATTAAATACAACAGGGTATAGGCATACATACGGCTTCAGTTTAAAATATATATACAACCATGTAGGCTATAGCTAATGCGATTTCCTTTAGTCGGGTTTCTTCCCAAACAAGTGGAAGATGAAATAATGTGCTCTTGCAAAACAAGAGAATCCGTTCAGCAGCAAGATAGCCTTGCTCAGATCGGGCTTAAATTTTGGAGCGCATACAAAAACACATTGCTATATTCAAACCGTTAACCACATACAAATGAACAATGGTCAAACGCCAATGTCATTCAATGTCATTACAAACAAAGACTACGTTCAATGTGAAGGCCTGACACGCAAAATATAGGATGGGCATAGGCTAAATAACGTTTTTCAAAAGACTAACCACAAGAAGGTCCAAACATCCATTTATGGCATGGACTAATTTTTCAGAGTATTTTAAAAGTCACCTCCAACCTTAAACACAAATTTGCATCCCAATATGTTCCGCTTAGAGCATAGGTCTACTGTAGCTTACAAACTTTAAAATATTGCACGTCGGAAAACGCACACTCAATATAGGCTACATCGTTGACGTTGGATCATTACCAGAACATAATGTACGTGGCGTCTTTGCCACAATGTGTCGGTAACAGCGGCAGATCCCCGAGACTAGATGTACCCACTGCCTCCCAAAACAATCTAGCCTACAGCAAAACTTCAAATTACTGTAAAAAAAAACAACAACATCAGAATAGCTTTCGAGTGCCTGTGTAGCAGGCTAATAACCTGCAAGGGAAAAAAAACTCACGAATGTTGACACGCTTAGGAGGAATATATCTAGGCTACCTGGACATTTACTTTGATCAAAATTGACGATAGTTGAGCCTATTGATTATGACACGTTTTAACAGCTCTCTTTTTAACAATTTTAATCATTAGAAGTTTAAGACTGAATAAATGGTGAATAATTTAGTCACTCGACCGGTGCAGAATGAAGAGCGCTACTTCTGTAGCACAGCCTTCCCGTTAGTCCAGTAGCCTATGGTAAATATAACAACAGACTTTTATTCTGAATCAGTTTGATGACTCGAAGAAAGACGAAGAAAAAAATATAAATTTACTGAATCAGATTACGTTCCAACTTTTATCGTTTGCATGCAGTGGCCTATACAATGAGCTGTAGTTCAAATAAACGCAAACTTTTGTTTTCAATAGCCAACATGTATCAATCTATGTGCATATTGCCACCTCAAGCACACAGGCCTACTTTTATGGATAGCATTTAGCCTATACTTACTGATGTCAAGCTTGAGTTCTACCCCCGCGTTTCGATTCTCTTGTATTTTCAAATATGTCAAGTAGCCTAAATATTTGTCAACCACAAATGTTAATCGGCAGGTGTTTAGCCTTGGCATCAGCTCTGTCTTAATTGTGAAACGGTAAAGTGACCCCCCGTCTCCTGCCCTCAGTTGCCAGTATACATGGTACGTCCAGATAAAACTTTAGTGTTTGACATCCCTGCGTATTTATACAGCTTCACTTGCCCACACCCCCAACACTGTAGGGATACGCTATGGATGTATTACACAGAGGAACTACTTTCTTGATATCATCACAGGACCTGTGCTAATAGCCTTAAAAACCGTATGTATTTATTATTATTATTATTATTGAAAAAATTGAATTTGTAATTTCTTTATCTTCTGATTACATATACCGAAATAATTGCCAAATCATTATAATCTATAAGCCTATACTATTTAAAAATCATACTCAACTATGATGCAAATCCCGACCGACACATGCGATATGATAAGATACATTGCATAATTATATCGTCGTCATTATTAAGGGCCTCTTATATACATTAGGCCTACATACAATGTAACAGCGGCTCTAGTTTATTTGGCGAACGGATATAGGCCTATAGTTTCCTGCGCTGCTGCTTAACCCTTGCTAAAAATATAAGCGGTGATAGCAACAGAGTCTCCATTGGTTGGGAAGGGGGAGGTCCCATAGTTTATTGGGTTGCTGCGTCCATTCAGCAAGTACAGCAAAATGACTAGCCTATAATACAGCCATGCTTTATCAGGGCTTGTGGGTAATGGCGTTTATGTAGTGAATTTCTGTGTGGTGGGCTGGGATGCTTTCTGAGGGAGTCCAGTTGTTTTGTGCCCTATTCTTTTAGATACCATCAAAGGTCTTTGTCTTTATTTTTTTTATGAATTTAGCTATAGGCTACTTTTAATGTAGTTCATTTTATTTTTAAACAAAATAATAACTTTGAGATCTGCCAAATTACTAGTCCTCATATATAGTCTAGTGGTCTAGGTGTTGGACTCCCAGCCAGGAGGTAGTGGGTTTGAGCCCCAGATTTGGCCTACCTTTGAGCATCCTTGCCTAACCCTGTTAATCTGTTCCATGTAATAGCACCATGTTATTGTAAGTTGCTTTGGATAAAAGCGTCTGCTAAATTACGCAGTTGGATAAGATATTATTATTTATGATATAAGATGTGTTAGACATACAGTACATTATTTACAAACAAGACCAATATCTAATCCATATGTTTCAAATAAAACAAAATGTAATAGACTTAGTAGTAGTAGTAGGCCTAACTTAGTAGGCCTATCAGTTATACTGGACGCACTTTCTTTTACATCACATGCCAGTTATAATGCTGGAATATAAAATATGCGTCCATTGTAAAATGTTTAGACGTTTAGAATTTACAAACATGGAAGGTTATAATTAAACTCAAATCAAAAATAAATAGATGTAAACAATAAGAGTGAAGAATTTTTGACCAAATTAAATAACGGGCTTTTAAAATAAAAATGAGACGTCACATTTGCGCGACACACATCTTTGTCAGTGAACAAAATGGCGCCTTACTGTTTCGTTGTCACTAGGCTGCGGGTAAGAAATCATGAATCAATATCAAATTTGTGTTTTAACAATATTGACATAGGGTAGAAACGATTTACGCCATATTACGGTCTATTTCGCTATAAGTGGATTTGTAAATGGTAAATAATGGATGGAACTATCCAGCGCCTCGCTGTGAGTCAGGTCACAGTGCCCCCATTTGACTCTTGATAGCGATGTTTGTGAGCGTTCACAATCACAGCAGACATGTCAACAGTGTATACTAACATGACGTTAACATAATACCATCGATATATGACCAACAGTAACTAGAAAGTGGACGCAGAAGTCCAGTTTTTTTACAAGGTTATTACAAGGTTATTGAATTTCTTAGTGCGCACTTACAGCGTCTCACTAACGTTACCTTTTCCCCAAACGGTAGAGTGCGATTCTCGACATGGAGCACTGTGGCAATAGCAATAAGTAGGCCTTAATTACACAAGGTGTCATACACACTCTAAATATCATTATTGTTTTGATGAGCCCCTGGTCAGCCATCCATGTTGAATTGACTCGGTTTGAAAACGCTTCTGTACACAACACTGTCAGTAAAAGCCCAAGTTTATGGGCGGCCGCAGAATGCGATTCTATTGAACATCAAGACAGCATGATAGATCAACGCAAAGAAGGAATATGTGGCTAAGAGATTACTTTTCTCACTTAAATAATTCAATGGCATAACATAATTTAGTGTTTCAAATAAAAAATTCGCCCCTCAATTTTAAGCGACCTTTTGACTCTACTACATTATATAAAGCACAACATCACTGTCATTGCTCCCTAGTCATGTGGTCTCTCTTGCATAAATCGTCTTTCTCCTTCTAATCTTGCAGTGTTACTCAGCAGCTAAATGTGTTATTAAAATATATGACTGGCTGTTGGCCCAAACTCTGCCATTAAAAACTGTCATTACTCCCCTCTCTTCCCTGCGTTAGCTCGCCCTTGGAACTGGGGCAAGGCGCCTTCATGTCTCTGCAGCTCTCGGCGGCAAGGCCAAAGTGGCTATGAGCCGCTTTGAGCCGGGCTCCGTTGTGAACTATGGGAAGATGCGTGAGAACATCGCCATTGTTCGTAAGAGGTCCGCTGCTGCATGCACATTTACTGTTTACGTCTAGAGCTGTTATTAGCCCCCCCCCCACACACCCCCCGGTAAATATTTCTGTCTCCTAGTAAGTCCTTTGACATTTCAGTGTTTATTTCTAAGGGCCAGCGGGACCCACACACCAGGCTAATTTAAGAAGATCCCATTGCGCATACCCCTCATAGTGCCTTAACCATTGGCTGTGATCCAGGGATAGGGATAAGAATATAATGTTTTGGGACTTGTGTATTTCTAAGAGCCGTACAAATATGATCATTGTTTTACCATCCTTCATTCCCAAGCATTAGCAGTTCCCAAAGTCCTTTTTAATGGCTTGTTAAAAAAAACTATAGATATAGATATATATAGATATAGGAACATTTTCAGGCAACAACTTTATCCTTGCGAAAGGAAGCATACATCCAGTACAGTAGTTACAGTGAATTTCTCCCTTTATCCTATTGGTAGCATTTGACACAATACTGAAAGCACTGTTGTCATTATGAAACATGTGGATTAACAGATGATGTTTTTTTTTTTTTTTTTTTACTGCAGATTTGAATAAATGCCTATTGTTAATCAATCTATTCTATGCAGATGTTTGTTTATTGTTTAATTAATTCTACGTTGCTCTTGATTCACCACAATTGACCTCCAGGGATGAAATAAAGTACAGAGCTATCTAGCTGTCTCACTCACATACTGTGAGCACGCAGCACGCACACTACCCTGTTGTGATCAAACACTGGTCCGTAACCCACTTTCTTGTTTTCACCACAATTCCTCGTAGACTTGCCCGGCCGCTCACACTATCTGAAAAGATTGTGTACGGTCACCTGGATGACCCGGTGGGCCAGGAGATCGACCGTGGGCGCACCTACCTGCGCCTGCGACCAGACCGGGTGGCGATGCAGGACGCGACCGCCCAGATGGCCATGCTTCAGTTCATTAGCAGTGGTCTGCCCAAGGTGGCGGTGCCCTCCACCATCCACTGCGACCACCTGATCGAGGCCCAGATCGGGGGGGTTGAGGACCTACAGAGAGCTAAGGTTAAATATCTGTTTTTACTAGGGTACTCGTATTCCGCCGCTGTTGGGAATGTATCGTATTATGTCATGTTCCACTAATACTGTAAATGCACTGTCCTCTTTCTACTCCTAACCAGGAAGTGAACCGGGAAGTGTACGACTTCCTTGCAACCGCTGGAGCCAAATATGGAGTTGGCTTCTGGAAACCCGGCTCTGGGATCATCCATCAGGTAAAGGGCTATCAGTTAGTGGGATGGCAGTAGAAAATATGTATGGACAGGCCAGATTTGGTTGTTGTGGCTGGGGTCATGTTTGTTATTCTGCACCATGTCACGTCTCGGATAATAATTGGCATCATTTGATATTACACCAAAGTCTTCTATTTATACTATCTGACATTGTTGGCCTACAATTACTATGCAGAACTCAACCAGTCAATAACACCATTTATTACCCTTATTGTGTGATTTTTTTAGAATATCACCATTATCAATGCGAACATGAATGATCTAAGACATGTAATCCATTTAAAATGAAAGCACCATGCAGTACCAGGAGTGCTTTCTCCCTGCCGTCCCACTTTCCTAACAGATTATCCTGGAGAACTATTGCTATCCCGGAGTCTTGCTAATCGGCACAGACTCTCACACACCCAACGGGGGGGGCCTGGGGGCCATTTGTATCGGAGTGGGCGGAGCCGATGCTGTGGACGTTATGGCTGGAATCCCTTGGGAGCTCAAGTGTCCAAAAGTATGTTTTTGTGTGTGTGTGTGTGTATATATATACAGTACCAGTCAAACGTTTGGACACACTTTCCCATTACTGTATAAAATATGGTCCTTAAAGTTTAAGGAATATATTTCATAAGGTATGAGAGGGACACCACATTAAGGTTTAAGGCTTAAACCTTCATGTGGTGTCCCTCTCAGGTGATTGGCGTGAAGCTGACAGGCACCTTGTCAGGCTGGACGTCTCCCAAGGACGTCATTCTAAAGGTAGCTGGCATCCTGACGGTGAAGGGCGGTACGGGGGCCATCATAGAGTATCACGGGCCTGGCGTTGACTCCATATCCTGCACAGGTGATGATGAAATGCAGCGGGAGACTGTGAAACTGCTTAATATGGTTATAGACGCCCGGTGGGGATGAGAATTGTCTTTCTTTTGGGACATGAAAACGTTTCATGTCCCAGTTCCATCTCCTAGCTTTTGTTTAAGACATAATCTTGTACCTACCACAACAGCAACTAATTTTACGATTTAGTAATTGCTTGATACTTTTCTCATCCCTCTAGGGAAATTCTTGTTCTTGAAATTTCTCTCTCTTTCTCTCTTTTGTTGCTTTCCTTCACAAGAAGGTCAGCTTAATTTTTATAGCCATGTGTGTTCCTATGGGGGGGTACACAAGGTAGGAAACTGTTTTGCCCACACTGCCAGTAACTACCATAAGCAATGGGTACCAAAACACTATAATTGCAGCCGTGTGAACCCAGTTTTCTCTGAAGGCAGACTGTAAGTGAACATTGAGTTAAGAAAAGGAAAGGAAACGGGAAATTATATTTTTCCCACCCAAGTCATTTCATTAAAAGCATTTGAGGATTTGTTCAGAGTGCAATCCACTGTCAGAGAGTAGCTGCCCTCCCCTCTCCTCTCCCCCTGAAGCCGGTCAGCGTGCAGAGCCATCTGCCGAACAGTCTCCAGAGCAGGCATGGCATTGGTATCTTTAAACGGAGCAGAAGAGACGAGAGTCAATACTACGGTTTTAACCTACAGCTACCTGCTTATTTTCTTTCCTTACCTCTGCCCAGAGCACTAGACTGCCTGATCTTGTGCCCCTTGAGGCTTGAATGGTGTCTTCCTAATTTTCCAGGCATGGCCACAATTTGTAACATGGGAGCCGAGATTGGCGCCACAACCTCCGTGTTCCCCTACAACCACCGTATGAGGACCTACCTGGATAAGACGGGCCGGGCAGGTCAGCACCACAGGAGGTCCTGTTGGTGTACGCCAGGGGTCGGCAACCTTTTTGACATGAAGTGCCCTTTTCAAAATGTCTTGTTTATCAGTGTGCCACGTCAACATTATGTTTAATTATGACATCACATCCAAATGTAATATCCAGGGAATCTGTAGTCTGGAATGCCCGAACATTAACTTTAGCTTTTGTTATGGAAAAATGTAGTAATATACCACACTGGAACAGAAGAAATATATGGTCTTTGTAAATTAATTTAATTGTAAGATCTTGCAAGAAAT
>JAOEHI010005775.1:9247-36524 GCA_025447815.1 Percopsis transmontana | reverse complement strand
ACCCGAGACTGATATGTTTACCTTACAAAACCGCACGTTCTGCGATGTGAATATTGCGGCTGCATACATCGCGATTTTGATTCTAAAATGAAATATCGTGCAGCCCTAACACAGACCTAATTTGAGTGATCTCCTGTGAAAGATATGAATGGGAATTTATGCTATGAACCGGTAGGGCAATTACAATTAGGTCATTTAGGAGACTCTTTTATCCAAAGCGACTTACAATTACATGGTGCTATTACATGGAGCAGACAGGGGTTAGGCATCTTGCTCAAGGATGCTTACAGGTAGGCCGACTCTGGGGCTCGAACCCACGACCTTACGGCTGGGAGTCCAACACCTAGACCACTAGACTATCCTGACCCCTAAACGATGTCATACTAACCTGTCTGAGTGTTATTGGACGAAACCGTTAGTACATCCCCAATTGGTCAGGATAAATCCTCAGCATCCCCCCCCCACCCCCCCCCCAGTGTCTAATGACCTACTTAACTCAAAATACATGCTGTGTGCTTGCATGGGGACTTTGGCCGAGTCCAAAAGGTCTATTGCTTTAGATTTAGATTACACAAGATAATAATTGGTTAAAAACACATTCCCCCACCCCAATCTGTTATTTTGTTGGTCCTCTCCTGTCCTTGGGAGCCTAATAGGTGTCTTTCTGTCCTCAAGGCCGTCACCACGTCTGACCGAGAGGTGATCTCACGGTTGAGAAACTGCCTACTTGCCTTGTCGGCTCACAAGGTCCTTCTGTACGACACCAGTGTGCTCTATTGCTACGAGTCTTCACTCGCATACCCGGTAAGACATATACTGGCACAATAGGGATGATGCACACTTTTAGGAAAACGTTTTTTTTTTTATCTGTAGAGCATCAAGAGAGATCTTACATACTGTACATATCACTCAGTGTTTGCAATTTCAATTAGATTTTTGATGTAATCTGATATTTGGGTTATAATATTTCTCTTTATTGACCTACCAGTTGTTGTGAGTGTATTTCTCAGTTGACTGCTTTCCTCTGAGGCAATGGCATGCTATGAGGAAAATAATAATGTATAATATCTTGGTGATTTCTCTAGCTTTTGAGGTGACATTTCTTCCACCTCACTTCTTTCTGACAACCTGTAGTTGTAAGGCCATTGAGCTCTGATATCTTTTTTTTTTTTTATTTACTCCACAATAATGAAGTCCTAAATGGGGCATTTCGACAACCATTATTCAGAGGTTTTAAAAACACACGTCTCTTTTTAAATGGAAAGGGAATGCTTTGTTTGTGTATTTATGTCTATAGGGACAGTGCACTTTATCCGTGGCAGTTTGTTAAAATCACAAATTACAGCACAGTCAGTAAACATACCATGTGAGGTTCTTAAAGGCACACTCCGCGATTTGCGTTATACCTGCCCCAGTACTCCCAAATGTTCTCCCCAGCTTACTGTTTATGTTTTGAAACATACCTGGGCACCAAAGTGCACGTGGTTGTCGTGAGATGGGTAGAAAATAAGTAAGCCCATTAGAGCTGTAAGGGGGGGTGGGGGGGTGGAATAGAGAGGAGTGCGGGTACAGGAGTGACTATGTGCTCTCTAAGCATCAAAACAACGATGTTGTTGTAACGCTGGCTTCAGCCACAAGGGTTAATCCAGACACAAATTGAGGACTACGAAGTACTACGAAGTACTAAGAAGTACTAAGAAGTACCTGAATCCTAAGGGTGTATAAGAAGTTGAAAGAAGTTGAAAAAAGTTGAAAACGTATTGGATGGGAACAATCCCCATTCATTCCAATAGGCTTAAAGTACTTTGAAGTACTACAAAGTTTTTTGAAATACTACAAAGTACTATGAAGTGCTTTGAAGTACTGAACAGTAGTACAATGCTTGAGTATGTTAAAGTAGTTTAGAAGGTACTCTGAAGAACTTTAAACCTTTAAAATGTACTTGAAAATACTTAAATACTTCAAAATAGTACAAGTACTTGAAGTACTTTGAAGTACTACAAATTCTTCTGAAGTATTACTAAGTACTATAAAGTGCTTAGATGTACTAAAAGTAAGTAGGGAGTAAAATTTGAATTTAGAAACCATGAAGTACTATGAACAATTATGAAATAACTCATGCATGATTATTTTACTGCATTTTGCCTCCACAGGTCAAGGACATCTTGAAACCAGACGTGATGGAGGAGATAGTGATGTTGACACAACAGAAGCTGATGGAATAGGAGGGATAGAGACCCACCTGTCATCTTGTTGCAAAACAAAATGTGCCTCTGAATTATGGACCTAATGTAATGCAGATTACCCCTCAACAGCCTGCGGAGACTGAACGTTAGATCAAGGATTAAGTTCACTATTGAGGTGTGGCTGGATGTCGAGCAGTCTATGGGAAAAACTTTACATTTTTATAAAATATGTTTCGGTAAAGACTCAGAGTTGTTAGTGTTTGTAATGGAATTACATTGTTAGAATAAACAACCATTCCTTCATTTCCTTTTCAGAGAACTGTATGCTCATAATGCTGAACGCAGTAAATAAATTTACCTTTTTGATTGTTATAAGAAATTTAATGGTGTCAGTCTAATCTGTGGTCACTGGACTGGGTATACATTTGTGGCTGCCTCAAGGAAAGCCTTAGCATTAGATCCTTAGTAGTGTGGGCCTACTCTATTCTAATGTTACATTTTAACATTCAATCTTTGTCTTGACTTGCTGTACCTGTTTTAATTTCAACTACTTTCAACTCGTTTTTTCAAGACTGATAATAAGGCAATGGTAAAATCTGCGAAAGTACCGTAAATGCAGTCAAAACCAATTCGATATGATTTCAGAGGTGACCGCGTAGGGCCCCAAAATAAATAAAAAACCTGAGCTTTGGCCCCGTGTTCTAGCCCACGCATGCTCTCTGACGTCGACCGAATCCCCACCCATATACTTCACCAAACCACCTTGCGTATGTAAATATGGCGGCCGTGGCGACAGCTATTCGGCAAAAGTTTATTGATCGCGTTTGACCTGAGAATGACTACTAAAGCTCACAAACCGACCTGACAGTAAGCGATACGTTAGGACCTGTAGACGCAGCAAGGGTTTTTGCAGGATCAATCCTCTGGCGCTCCGGCTGACCCGAGTTCCTCCGAATATCCGCGCCTTGATTAAAGTGATTTGGTCTGGGTGCACGGGACTGAAACTCTCGCGGAAAGAGTGGACACGGAAGTTTGGAAACGAATTGGATCCCGAGGACTGTAGCGACAAGTTGACAAGGCATTATTTTAGTGGGCGATAACGTTTTTAACATTGTACTCTACGAACGTGGTCGCGAGCGTGTTCTGAGTAACTTAGCACGAGACAACTGTTGACTTCACCGATGTGTGCATTGCAAGGGTCCGCATACCACCAGCTAGCGTTAGCCTCCGCGGCTAAGGAGCCAGTGAACCACCATTAGAAATCTGTGTAAGCTCTTGGAGGTCGCCTCTACCGCTCACCCGCTGTCATCTTTCTCAGTGATATAATGTAGAAATTGCGTCTCCAAATGTGTTGTAGAAGGAGCTAGTTGATAATTGTTCAGTGTTTTCTGACTGTGTCCGTTTGTAGTGAATTTGCTGGTGGCTGTAACGTTAGTGCCTTTTTAAAAAAACTAACAACGTAACGTTACTTATTTTAAGTCTGTTAAAATACCACCTTCTGTTGCCGCCTATCGGCACATTCACGTGTAAATCTGTGACCTGTAGTTTTCTGTGAAACCCAGTATTCCCATCAGCTTACTGGTGTGCATAGTGATGATAAGCGAAAGCAATAGGACAAGTTGTCTCTGATATCAAAGATGGTGAAATGCCTATGGCCAGGGTGAGGTCTCCCCTGGTAATGTAGCTCTAGGCTACTGTACTGGGATCAGTTGTGGATGTAAGGGTGTTTTTGGTGTATGTGAAGCAGATACTGCTATAGCGATGCTCTGATCCACTGCAAGGGGACAAGGGGAGAACACTACTTGTTATAGGGAGGAGGACCTATCCTTTTTATAAAATAAAAAAAGCGATGCCAGTCCACTTGGGTCAATTAAAACGGTACCAAAGCTACCTTTCCTGTGCCGCCAAGGATTTCGAATGCATTTTTTCCGTTTGAAAACAACACGGTTTCCCCTGAGGACATTGCTGCTGAATCTGGACTGGTTTTTCTCCCAGATTCCCTCACACATGCTTTTCCCTGACCACTAAATCACCCCGGGGTGGGTGGGGGGGGTGGGGGGGGAGCCGTTAATGCATGTTAAAAAGAGACGTATTGGAGTGACCGGGACCTATAGCATCGCTGTCACACACCTTTGCTCCAGGAGGAGCCTGCGTGAGCCAGGGGAAGGGTCATCTCTCTTCTCCCCACCTCGTCCAGTCGCCGTTGGCCAGCCAGCAAGTGAGCCCAGCTCGGGAGAGGCCCGGCTGGCGCCTGGCAGTCTGCCCTTATGGGGCAGCAGCCGGGGAGGTTCGTCGGGGACCAGAGGAGACCGAGTCTGCCAGCCTTCATCAAGGGTGGGAGGAGGGAGTCCTCCCGCCATGGAGCCCAGCACTGCAACGTCTTTGTCGTGCACGGTAAGAGCAACCGCCTCTGCCGACGATGCTTTGCTCCTTTGACCTTTTTCCCAGTGATCTGGAAGTGCTACCGATGAGAGCTAAACTTTCTTTCTAGCTTGTAAACGGAGAACATCTTAAAGCTGCTGTAGGTAGGAGTTGCAGCGAGAGCTAGCTAAAAAAGAACAAAAGAGAGAGGTTTTGAAATTCAACAAGCCAAAAACCCACCCTCTCCTCCTCTGCTCCCTCCCTCTGGAGCGCGTTGGTCTGCCATTGCGAAGCGCCATTGAGGTGTGTGTAGATTCATGTGATTGACAGGCAAGGTAGATTCACCAGACCAATCGGGGCCTCTTTTCCCTGATTGGTCCGGCAAATCTACCTTCTTCGGGTGGCTGCCAAAATCTAAATGCATTTATATACAGGCAGGGGCGATCAACCAGAGAGCACATTCTCACAGGGCATTTCACTCACTAATGGCTGACGGATGGCTGCCATTTCTAAATGTATAGCTCTACAGCACCTTCTAATTCACACAATTTCTACAAGCAGTGTGTGCACACGCCCACACCTAAGAACAAGTGTAATCAATTACAATTACAATAAGGTAATTTAGCAGATGGTGTTATTACATGGAGCAGGTAGGGTTTAGTCATCTTGCTCAAGGATGCTTACAGGTAGGCCAACTCTGGGGCTCAAACCCACGACCTTCCGGCTGGGAGTCCAACACCCAGACCACTAGACTATCCTGGCCCCAATCAACCCCATTAACTCAACCCACCTGTGTTGGTGGGGACTTGAGAACCTACGACTCGACTGTTACTATAGTACGTTCTATGGGAATGCGAGCGAGTAGTAGGGACACAGTTCGGATTTACTCAGCCGCCATCTTACATCGTTTGACCCGGATGTTTACAGATGACGTATGCCGCGAAACACCCTTTGGACATTGCTGCATCTACCGCTTGCCTCGCTTGCTCCCTGGGAATTCCTTTTCTTCTGTAATTCGGGCTCCAGCTGACTTATGGGATAGTGTAGTTTACGTGGTGTTCGATCAGCTTCAGGAAGTGGAAGTGCTGTGTATGTATATTTAATGAAGGAGTGAGTCGCCTCGTTTGCTTTCCTTTCATTTCCTGGGAAAGGCAGACGCAGGAAAGCAGAGGATGATCCATGGGTTGGGGGGGCACAAAGGGAAGGAGCCCTTTCGGTTGGTTGGAGAACTTCTTTCACATTCGAGATGATGGTTTGCTTTCCAGTTTAATAAAGCTGACTGTGTGTGTGTGCGTGCCCCCGCATTAGAGGGCATAAGCCTTGCACACTCTGCCAAGCTTAAACATTACCCACGGGGTTAAAAATGTCGGAACAGCGGCGCACCTGCAAACCTAGCCTCTAAGCCCCTGAGATGTGTCCAAGATTTGTTGCTCAGATGTTCTTTTCTAGCCGATCTAGTTTATTTTTCTACTTTTATTCGTACTATTAGCACCATCTGCGTACTGGCCATATTCATATTCTGACATACATTATGAAAGGAATATCAGTGTAGGGTCTATCTTTTATTTAGGGTGAAAATGACAGTCTGAACAGCGGCTGTTATTCCCTCTCTGCAATTTTTTTGCGTTTTACAGTATGTGTTCTTGTACCCCTGTGACGCGGGAATGTACGCCGCCCTCATTAAAATGCCCATGATGTGGGCAGAGGCCCGTGTGACGCCGTAGCTCGAGTACATCCAGCAGCTGTGAGCAGTGTGGCGTGAGTCGACCCATCACCCATCCTCATCCTCCCCTCTCCAACCCCCCTACACTCTGACTCTCTTGGCTGGAACTCGTGGAATCTATACAGTCTAGACACCAAATCTACCCCTCGTGATCCCCGTGGGTCTTGCAGATGGAGAGCCGTGTGTGTGCGTGTGTAACAGGCGCCTTCCATTACGGCTCATTCGGGCCAGCTGTTGGGGCCCCTGGTGGCTTGTCCGGAGCAGTAGTTGGCCACGGCGCCACCAAGTGGCTCTGTTGAGCCTACGCGGGCACGCGCTGCCGACGGCAATATACCAATAGATGGTATATTGCAGTGGTGCAATATACCATCCGGGGATAGCTAACATTAGGGCTGTGACGGTATGGAATTTTTCCTACTACGGGGAAAAAGCAATGTATCACCGCGGTTTGTTGGTTAACCGCAGTTAAAATGCAATTTTCACACAAATACAGTCACATATACCGTCAGGAAGGTATGATAGATATCGCCTATCACTCACCATATGCACTCCTGTAACTCCTGCGGTAATGCAGTTATCCTCACAGCCCTAGCCTACATAGCCCGTGCTATTTATTTTGGAACAATTCTATTTAGATTCAAAGAGTCATTTAAAAAAATATTTTTTTAAATATTTATCAGCTTGCTCTATTGCTGCATAGCTACATTATATAGCCAATGAGAATCGTTGCATGTTCTGGGTATTCTTATGGGACAATGCAGTCTACTAAAATAGTTCAGCGAACAAATTCATTTTGACGTAATTCCTCTTCCTGAGAAATGTGAACATAAATCGTCCCATCAGGACGGGGAGTGGATGCAGAATAACGTCCAAACATAGTATCATGATGGCATTTACCAAATATATTCAAGCATGCAAAATAAAATCCATTAATAACACAAGCATGCTTTTTCAAACCCTACAATTTAGGTGTGTGTGTGAGAGTCAGTGAGATGGGTTTTGTCCTTGAAAGTTGACCTTTTGTTGACTAAGTGTGTGTTTTCCCCTCTGATCACGCCTTGACCATCTGGAAAGGAGCTCACTTTATTCCCACGCTAGTTGATCACTAGCTTTAGCAGGTGTGTGTGTGTGCCTGTGGATCCTATGGTAGCCCATACCTCTCTTCCTTCTCTTTAAAGGTTCTTTAAAGGTCCTTTTAAAGGGTACTTATAAAGGCTCGTAATCTGGCCGTAATGCTTAGAGATGGGTACTAGGGACGGGAATCGGCAGGGACCTCACAATTCGATATTACAATGTTTGAGTGCCGATATGATATGTATTGCGAGTTCTGTGTGTATTGAAATTATATAGACATTGCGATTCGATATTATGATTTATTTTGTGAACACGCATGTTTCCATACATTGGCTTTGAAATGAGGGGGTTCAGGTTCTACAGGTCCGTCTGCATCTGCCCTGGTTGTTGTTGTTGTTTTTTAAAAATGTTTTCCCTGAACCTCGTGACGGACAGCATCACACGTTATAAAGTGTTACGCTTTGTCTTATTTACTGTCTTCATGTGTGCTGTCTATAATGGATTCCCAAAGCCGAGTACATCACTAGCCCTCAATAACATTTGGATCCACATCCCTACTCGGACATGTTGTAGTTTTCATGGGTTCATAGCTCGCGTTTGTATGCTGTTTTTGCACCAGGGTCTTGAGTAATATTGTCTATTTTGCACGGGAGGGGGGTGCGGGTGGGTTGAGCTGGGGCAAGCCACAGCAGTGGAGTCAGGAATGTGACCTCTTGTGCATTCCTCTCTCAAATAACTGTGCAATCCCTTTTTCTTCCCTTTCCCGAACTGTGCAGTTTCTTTTTCTGTCTGTCTCTCTTTCTGCCCTCCTCAATTTTTGTTTGTCTGTCTTACTGTTACTAAAGATTTGTCCAGGGTGAGGTCAAAACTATATCATATTGGTCTTTGCCTACTCGTCTGGCCAGTGTCAGCCCGGGGACCATCTTTTACAAAGTACTGGCATGTATATAGTATGACACGTACAGTGAGAACCACCTAGACCTGTGAAATGATCTAATAATAGTCCTTCCCAATGGCTGTTTCCACAGCATTTGAGATTAATATTCCTTGTGTTGTGGAGGAGTTTTTCTTGAAACTGGGATTAAAGCATTGAAGGACGGGCTATTCTCAATTATATCACAATGAAGCTAGTTAATTTATCACTCTTAAAGTTGTTCCACTCGTAGGGACTGTGATTTAATATGTTATGTTTCACAACTCTTAAACCTTTAAACATGGGGAAACTGTTAAACCTTGTTTGCTCTACAGCCGATCGAGGTTCTCTAAACCTAAGGCATACCATGGAGTCACTCATATTTTAAGGAAGGATAAAGCAGAACCAAAACTTGGACTCATCTATTGTTCTATGTGTGTCGCTGGAAGAAAATAACTGCTCTCTAGTAAACATCGAAAAAATGGAACAGACTGCTGTTCCATTTGAACAGAACAAACTCTCATTTTATGAAGTTATTTATGACTTACTACATGATTGTTATGCAGAAGTTTTATATTCAGTATAATTTAATTAAGGAATTTCTGTCTCTCAAAATGAGCTTTATTAGATATATGTCTCTTTCTCTGCCCACCACCACCACCCTTCCCCATTCATTCCCCCTCCCACCCACCCATTATCTCACACACACACACCCTCTCGCAGACAAAGTCCAACTCTGCTGTGGAATGCAGCGTGGTCGCTCTCTGCCACCCCTCCCGCCAACAGAGAGAGGAAAGCCCCCCCCCCCCCCCCCCTGCAGACACAGCTGTTGTTTTCTCTGCAGACAACCTGCTGCCTAGGGTGCCAGCTGTGTCTTGTGGCCAGAATTCCAAGCCGCTCGCAGCCTCGTGGGCCTGAATCGCCCCCAGTCCCACGGCACCAACACCGGTGCTGACACAGAAGAATTACTGAAAATGTTCTTGCTGTGATGTCAGTAGTCACACAACCCTCTGACCTCGGTTCTTTTTCAAACGATATTTTGTAACACATTTTCTGTATATGTACATATTTACTGTATTTCCTGTCTGCTGCTTAATACATTGATTAGGAATGTCCCTATCAACTGATCAGAGTTACGCAAAACCTCTGGACAGGCCCCGATTCTGGTCTGTGGTATTGGCTCAGGACATGAATTGACTAGTGTGGTTTTTCCATTACCTGTAACACTGTACTGTACAGTTAAATGTAGCCCATCCTACCAGGCCATGCAATACTGCCACACTGTCCTGTTCCTTTATTGTGTATTGTTAAGCTCCTCTTCAGAGTACTGTAAGGGGGTGGGTGCCATCTGGATCCACTTAGACAGGAGGAGTCAAGGTACCTCCCGTATGTGTCCGTCTAGCCTCCGTGAGCTCTGCTAGAAACCACAGCTTAATGGTATGTAAAAAAAGGGACGGGCAGTGGGGGGGGGGGGGTTACTGACCCACTCTGCCTTGTTTACTGCAGTGCGTCTGTCCTGTTAAGTGCTGACAACTGACTCTATTTACGTCTGAAGAGCTCGGGGACTGACGCCAGTCACTGCCTATGAGTTTCTGAACGGCACTGTTCGGCATCCATCGTGGTGTTTCTCTGCGCTCAGGTGTGTATTGTACCTGATGTACAATACACACAGTGTATTGTACCTGATGTACAATACACACAGTGTACATTCTAGCTTCGTCTAGCGTCACTTTGCCCGCTACGGTCCCCTAAAAAACCATTTGCCACCAAGAGCCGCCAGCCTTTCCCAGGGTAGTGTATGCTTCTTTATAGGAATTAGAAACATGCATGAAAGCTATTATTTCCTTGTTGAACTGTTAGTGAACTGTGTTGAATTGTTAGTGAATACTGCCCTGCTGGTCTCTAGTGTGGCATTTGCAGGTATTGTATACTGCTGATAATATGGACACTGTTGTGTTTATATGATTATTAGATTTTAACAGTGGCAGTTGGCAACATGAGCAAACTCATGATGCTTGGTATGTGTGAATAAACTGTGCTAAAATAGCACTTTGACTGGACTAGAAAGGTCTGTTCGAATATTGAAATGTAAAAGATAACTACACACATTCGATGAGCTTTACTAAGTTGCTTCTCGGTGGGTGGGATATACAGGAGTTTATTCATTTAGAAATAACACTCTTGTAATGATGGCCATGTTTTTAGCAAGTAAATATTCCTGTATGAATCCAAGCCTACTAGTGTGCCAGAGTAGTCAAGCGTACGTACACTCTTGGCCAGTGCATATTTCTCCTGCCTGCATTCCTCTGCCTGGGCCTCCTGCATTCCTCTGAGCGACGAGGAGATTGGGGCAGGTGCGACTCCATCGCCAGGCTGACTTGGTGTGGAGTGTGTCTGCCATCGCTCAGCCCTGCTGTTTGACCCCGTACCCCCAGTAGACCCTGTCGCTAGGCCAGCGCGCCTCGCATGCGCTGGCTGCATTCTCCGGAGGGACCCGAGTACATGCGCACACGCACGCCTGGTTTATGAATGTCTGATGTTGAGGTTAAGCTGGCCTTCAGCGCATGGCAATGGCTGCTGAATGGCTAGTGATAAGCCAAGTATGGTGTAATACCACTGATGGGGACATCTAGTCTCTCTTTTATCTCTTTCCATCACTCTTTCTATCCCTCTTTCTCTCATTCTCTCTCTCCCCCTCTCTCTCCCCACGTCCACCAGTTTGTCGTTCTTTTAACCATGGGCTTAACGTGGAATTTCTCTAAAACGTTGGGTGCACAAATCCTTATTTTGCGTGCACAAACATGCACAAACAAATCAAAATACTTTAATTTACATTCTCATCTAATGGGAGTGCCAACTGCAGAGGTTCAGTTCTTCTATGAGTATGTGATTTAGCAAGTATTTTAATACAAGCCACGTATACCTACAGTTAGAATTTTGCCCCCAGTTAACATGATATTCCTAGGTTAATAGGGGCAACTCATAGGTGAATACTGTGGAAACGTTCAATTAAAAGTTTGAATTACTAAATCATTGAACTGACTTTTGGCTTCATACTTTGACGGTGTCTGAATCGGGCCTTCCATCAGCTCCCAAACAGCATTCAGTGCAACCGTCTCGACGATTTCGTAATCTAAGGGGTTTTGTGCTGCAGTGTTTTCACAATAGATTCCGGAGCGAGCGTGCGTGAGTGCGAGCGTGCGCAAGAGAGAAGACGTCCTGAAGCTGTCCCTGGGGCATGTGTACGTCAGCTCACTGTGAACAGACCGAGAGAGGCTGGATTATAAAACCCAAGTGACTGATTCTCCTATGAGCTCACCGCCAAACAATGTGCTTCATGCTTCTCCATCTGAAACCCCCCCCCCCCTTCTCTTCGCCTCCATTTTTATTACCCCTCTCCTCCTCTTCCTCCCTCCTTCATCTAATCACAGGCCCCCCCTGCGCCGCGCGACTGCGGTTAGCTAATGGCTCTTTATATATAGTGGGATTCATAGGAAGTGGGCGCTTTTATTCCCCATCGGTGTGTATGTGGCTGGAGGATGGGGAGGCGTGCGCACGTTTTCCGTGCCAGCAGTGCAAGCATGATGTAGGGCCTGATGGCATGTGACTGAATGCCTGGGCTGCTGAGATCATTGCTCGCAAAGCCACTGAGATTTACCGTTTTCTAGCGTGTGCTTGGAAAGCCCACATGGATGCACATGAAACCGTATGGTGCGCCCAGGCTAAATAAATAAATAAAAATAGACTCTGGGTGGCTAGTAATGGGTCCCACAGGACTATGCAAACCCACTGAAGGCTCACTTGTATACGGTGAATTCTGCCAAGAGAATTCGAATCGGGTCATTTAACGGACGCTGCTATCCAAGGCGACTCGCAGCGAGTACAGCTACAAGGATGCTCGCAGGTAGGTCGTGCTTGTTGGGGATGGGAGTCGACCACCCTAACCACTACACGATCCTGCCCCAAGAGGCACTCTAGTAAACAACGCTTTATTGACCAACTAGCTAAAGCAAGAGGCTTTGTGTGTGTGTGTGGTGTGGGGGGGGAGAACGCATGGTGTTACCGTAGCCCCGACCGTCGTCTGTGGTGTTGACGTGGCCACACACGTAGGGTCAAGGTAAATATCTAGCCCTGTAATCTACAACAGGCTAGCTTCTGATTGCCCTAAAGGCCAGGCAGACAGGGTCTGACCTCTCTGACTGCATGCTCACCACATTTTTACCGTTTGTCATATTCATCCAGCACCGTTAAAACTACTGCCTCTAGTGGTGAAATGAAGGAACAGCTAATGGCTTTGTCTTTTAGCCTCCCTGCGCTCCTAAGTGCACACGTGTCCTACGCTGTTTGCGTTGTCTCAGTACAGAACCGTATTGTGATCCTGTCATAAGGGACTTTCATGTCAGAGCTAAGCCCCGCCCACGCGAGCCCCTCCGCAAGAGAATAGCTGGTGCTATTCTCTTGTTTATACAAATTAATTATTTCTGAATGTGCCGCATGACCATATTGGACTCCTCGGAAACCTACCTGTTACGTGTGAAGTCGATTGGGTGAACATATCTATCTATATCTATCTATAGAGATCTACTGTATTTTGAAAAATGCCTGCTTTTTTTATTTAAAAAAAAACACAACCTTGAAACACTATTCTAGGGTTATTTGCTCAATTAGTTTCTTTTTTCCATTCAGGTTGACTCCTGTTTTAAATTTGCGACTCGTTCAATAATTTGTTTATAATGAGTTTCCAGTTGTTGGCTGTTCCTGCAATGTTCCTCGCCTTAATGTTTGTTTGGCTTCATAAAAGAGTGAGTAAATGACTTGTGAGCCTTAGAAATTAAGTGTTTGGGCTAATTTGCTGCTCTATGATACTAGCCTAGCTACGCTTTGGAGATTCCTTGTTTGGAAGCTTTGTAGTGAAGCAGTGTAGTGTGCTTTATAGATGAATCGATCCAGCAAACACTGTCCCTCTGCCGCAGACCAAAGTGATCCCTTTGCCACCATGTTTGTTAATTGAAACCGCCGCATCATTGAGGTCACGTTCGAATTCGGTGCTCAAACGTGCTCGAGCACGTTATGGATCGGCTAGTGTAAGTACGTCCTTAGGGGCCCTCAGAACCTCAAATGTCTGTCTCAGCTCCTTGTTTAGGTTTTTCTGTTTTGAAAACTGCAACTGCACACATGCACATACGGGGCTTGTGGATGCTGGGGGAAGTGTAGAGAGGAGTGCGAGCCACTCGGTACTCTTTAAACCAAAAAGGCAACAAAAGGGGTGTTTTTTTGTTGTTTTTGTTTTCTAATACAAAAAGATGGCTGAGAAAAGACAGACGAGAGATTCAGTCATGTTGCAACTTGCAAGAGACACGTCCGTCTGCCAAAGCTAGTTTGCCCCTGCCAAAAACCTCTCCCGCTCTGTGAAATCGCATGACCCTGCAAGCTCCTCTGCAGGACAATTAAAACCTCCCCATCTTGTGGTTCACTCCCAGCTGACGTAGCGGATGGCAGTTGGACATTGGTTAGTGTTAGCGGTGGATGAGGTATAGAATAAAGAGTGTCTTCTTTCAAAGCTAGCTGGACCTGCTACCAGAGCCCATCGCCAACCCCTGTAAACATTTTACGGGGGTTGGGTGGGACTTAGAGAGAGAGGGTTGGGGGGGGAGGGGCTTGCAATCATCTTGTGACTCTCACCAAAAAGGCAGAGGACAAAAGTTTCAGCTCTTCTTTGAGTTTAAAACAAATTCAGCAAGAAGTTTTCAAGAGTTTCGTCACTTTACACGCCACATTTTTTAACTTTGCTGCTGTAATTTTGTTTTGATTCTTGGGAGTTTGTGTGTGTGTGTGTGTGTGTGTGTGCGTGCGCACAGTGTTTGTATTTCCCTCTACCCTTTCCGTGTGTGTGTGTGTGTACTGGGGGAGGGGTCTATCCAGCTGATGTCATTGAGTGCAGCAGCCTGCCTGAAAGAGGCCCTTTGTTGGCAGCTCATAGCGCGAGCAGGACCCTGTTCTTCGGACACACGCTCTCTCTCTCGCTCGCTCGCTCAGTGGCCCAGGGAGAGGAATGGCACAGTTCGGACCGCCCTGCTCCCCACGGCTCTGACACATCCACATGCCCGGCACGCTTTCGGACCCAAATCTGCCGCTTTCGGGGGTTCTTCTCCCCTCCTCCTCCTCCGCCTCCCGCCTGCTCTCATTTGCATCCCCTTGAAGTGGATCTAACTAACCCCCGAGAGGGAAACAAGATGGAGCCACTCGGAGGAGAGACTTTGTAAGACTTAGAACTTGGAAAAACTAAAGAGTGTGTGGCTGGGAGAACCCGTGCAAGAACGACGGCACACCTAAACCCCCCTTTAGGGTTGGTTGGATATGCCATTTGATCCCTTTTCATTTTTGATGTGGTTTTAAAAAAACTTTTTTGTGCCTCGACTTGAAGAACGGCGGCTTTGTGACAGAACAGAAGTTTTCGGGTTGGACGGTCGGGGCAGGAGGGTGAGGGAGGTGGTGGAATAAAAGCAAATGAAAATGTTGGAGATATGCCTAAAATTGGTGGGGTGTAAATCCAAGAAGGGCCTCTCATCCTCCTCCAGCTGTTATTTGGAAGGTAAGAATGTCTTTAGTGTGTGTGTGTTGGGGGGGATGGGGGGGACTGAAGTGTTGCTATAAGGACTGAGAAAAGAGTCTCGGCAGTAGAGATTGCCTGTCTGCCTGTCTGTCTACAGGAGTGGATGAAAGCAGGGGGCGAGGAGGTTTATAATAGACGGTGAGATATGTCTCCGGGCGCCTGCCGCTCTACAGATGGAAGGGAAGGGGGTGGAGTGTCGGGAAGGGGACGGGTGAGCCAGGTCAGACACACTGGCTGGCTAAAGAGAGAGGGGGGGGGGGGGGGGAGAAGTGGAAAAAGACAGGGAATACAGGGAAATCTGACTCCCAGCCATGTCCCACTAAAGTCTTGTTTATGAGGAGTGGGGATTAAATCGCAGCCCTCGCACTCCTTTCTAGCAGCTTTCTTTTCATGACTTCAGTTCTGACAAAGATATAAAAAGTAGACCTTTCTGTTTCATTTAGTGAAGTAGTTAATTCATTTTCCATCGCTGCACCCAAATAAGCCGAGGGTGACCAAGTTGGGCTAATTAGATTCACCTTGTTGAAAGATCTGTGAAATCCGAAGTCATGCACACTGAACTTATCAACAGAGCTACAGGCCTAGATTTATAATGGAAGACTCTGTGAAGTGTCCCTACGTGCCAGGGATTGCACAAGCGCATGATTTAATAGAGCGAAGAGCCCAGAAACGCTCCCCTGCAACTGACACTCTCACGCCTTGCTAACATTCTCTGAAATGCGTGCTTATTTGTAGGTGTGTGTATCTTAAGTATTTTTATACCTGAGATACACCTTTATGCTACTTAGAACTAGCATTTTACCTTTTTCTTTTTTTTCTTCTTTCTTTCATAACTTAGCTTTTGTTGTTTCTACGTTTAAGTTTCCAGCACTTGACAAGCTCAACAGTTTGTGAGACTAGGCTAGTCACAGGTTTCAAGCAAGGTTATTACCGCTCCTCCCAAGGTTTCATGGCCTCCTTTTCCTGACACAGGCCTCAGGCTAGTTTGTTAGCCCTGTGTGTTAGGAACGCCATCTCTTCAGGATAAATTCTCTCTAAACAGCAGCCGGAGCTAAAGCCTAATACACTTCCCAGGGTTTTCCCCCCTGCCTCGCACTTGAGGAATGTCAGGTGAAACAAAAGACCTTTCCTCAGATGAGTAGATGGGGCTCCAGTGCCATAAATCAACTGCACCTTCAGCGGTAACTGTTTGGATGTTACACATGCACTCATAACTCTTATTCACAAGATGACCATTTTTTAGTTAAATTTGATTGGTCATCAAAGCCTATTTAACATCGTTAGTTTTTTTAATAAAGCATTTTTCTCAATAAAGCATTTGACCATCTAAGATGTGGTGGCATGCCAGCATTCTGAATAGGTTTCTCAATTAGTACAGTTTCTGCGACACATGCCAACATACGGCATATTCTTTTGTTGACATGTACATTTTTGAGCCCGCCTTCTGTAATAAACTACTGTTGTGGGGGTGCGTGGTTGAGTAATGAGGAGTTTTAGATTATTTATAGATACATCTGCCATTGTAATAGGTTACCTAATGGTTCTGTTGGGTTGCGCAAGAACACTTTGTTCCATGCATATTTAGTCATTGTGAGCGTCATGCGATGCAGAAGCCACGACTCACCGAGGACGCTTCCTCCATTTTCGCCTACGTTTTTATTTTCTGTAACCGGTGCCTGTCTTGTTCCGCTGGTGATGGCCTACACATCGCTGGTGTAGACACAAATCGTGTCGGCACACGGGAAGCCTTCCCTGACCAGGCCAAAGGCAAATGATGGGATACAGCCAGAGGTTCTGACTATCTCAGGTTCTGTCTCTCATCCTAAAATCTGTCTGTTCTCCGTACAAAGGTCAGCGAAGTCACAGACACAGAAGGAACAGCGAATGATAAGAGGAGGATGATGAAAAAACAAGTTATGTTGTTGACCAACTGTGGACCAGGGTGCATTGTGGGGGTTAACCCTAAACCTATATTTTGGAGTGGTGGTCAGACACTACGGTGCAAGAAGCCGAAGTTGGACCGCCATGCTGGTTCGCCTAAATGGCCGTTAAAATTAGTTTTTGATACAGTGGATGTACACTGTGGCCTTTGGTGGCGTGCATATATTCAGTCATTGAGTCGTGTAATGTTGAAGGCCGGACTGTGCTGTCATTTCTCCCATGGCTCCATTCTGGGGAAGTGTGTTGCGTTTCCTGTGGCCGGTGCTTCTCTTCTTATCCTGTCCCACTCTGAGATGTTGGCAGTCAAATATACATTCTAGCCAGTATTATCTGTTTTTGTCCCCCCAGTATCACTATCTCTGTGTGGAGCCCTTGCCTAAATTAATTAGAGGAGATCTGTCATTGTGTTGTTTGGACTGCAGTCAGAGCCTGATTGGCAGCATTCAGTAGAATCCAACATTTGGTTACTCCCACATGCCAACCTCGACTTAATGAATGTACGTCCTGCGAGAGTTCATCTGTTGCAGCAGTAGGCTTTAGGCTTTCTTAGCTATGCAGAGCGCAGTTAATGCTACCGACGTGCAGTACATGCTTTTGTAGGTGTGGCATGGCTGCTGTCCACACAAATCGGTCTGGGTTTACTCGTACTTCGCACGGCTTTATTCTTCCAGTCCCAAGACTCCCCACGTAGCACAAAAACAGGTCTTGAACACGGCCTGTAGTCTTATAATGTATAACGGGAGTTTTGGCTTTTATTCCCGGTTCCTCATGCCGCCTGCAAGTGGTGTGGCTGGCCTCTTCCCGGAGGTCTGGCTCGTGCTCCTTTTACTGGGGAGACAGGTGATTAGTAACCACACACACCTGTTCCCCTTCCCCAAGTCCCGTGAACCACACCTCCAAACATTCTGTTCCACACGCATAAGAGCTAAACCACGCCCACACTCTCACAGTAGGCTTCCTTTTTAATTGTCTTTGTAAAAGTCTCAGCCTGCGTTTAATCAGGATATGTGCGCTACATATCCCGTTTAGGAATATTAAGCCCGTTATTGAACCCTACTGGACACAATCTGTGTGCGCGCTATATTGAGTAGCTAGGATGAACTACGGTGTCACATTTAGTTGCCAGTCGCAGAGATGAGCTTCATTAGAAACAACATTGCAGTTATGTGTACAGCAACCAGCTTGGGTTTAGTTATCGCTCAAGACGTCAAGGTCAAGGCCATTGTGGGGTTAACATAACAATCCTAAAGCACCGCTAAACCGGGACTGTTTACGGGTCGTTGTTTCAGTCTCCAAGCAGACGTTCCCCACGGGAAACGGGTCCAGCCTGCTAGCTTTGTTCAGATGTGCTTGTTCATCGTGTGCTTCTTCTTCGTCTTCTAGATTTTATGGATTCATTCAAAATGAGCGTGTGTGGTGTTATATCAACCCTTATGTTTGCTAGCGCACAAAAGCAGTGTGTCCTTGTTGACCTAAATATGGTTGATGTCTTCTGGTGCTCATGGAACCATGATTAGAATCAGCTTGGTCTTGCTCTGTTTATTAATTTCTGGTGTGTATTTCTCTGTCAGACAATACTGTCGTTAATACGGAGCAATGGCAATCCATTATTGACATAAACAACGGCATAAGGTATTACATTGTGTTAGAATGAATATGAATGTGATATCTTTTAGCTACGTGAAATATTGGAAACTCTCACCAGAGGCTGTAGGCATAAATCCAGCCTCTGTTATTGTTACGATATACAAACACATGGTGAATTAATAACCCCTATTTTCCAGTGTGATTTGACTCAGCACAGCGGAACATCACCAAGGGCGATTTAGTTACCCAACAATATTGACAACCTCTGGGGAAACTTTTTATCTGTGGTATTGAGACACTTATGTGTATTTCTAGTGACTTTGTTGTTTATTCCATCTTCTGTTATTGCCCCATTTTGCTGTAAATGCCACTGGATCTTCTGATGTGACATTTTTACACCTCCCTGTAAATTCCCTCCCTTTCCCCCTCAAGGGAGCCCTCTTCACATGCTCCATCTTTCCTCAGTGAAAAAGGTGTTTTGAGTGTTCGGTGGGTGGGTGTCTTGGCCCCCACCAAGACCACATGTGACAACAGCTGAGCAGGCTCCACAATTGAGCATCTGTCTTGGCCAAGCTGCAGGAAAGAATGCCCCTGCTACCCCCCCCCCCTCTGTCACTGTCATTTCTCCGTAGCCACAGCCTTGAGATTTACTGCTCTAGAATTGCCGTAATTCAAGCAGGGTGTGTAATTAGCATAGCCGTCATGTGAAGCGCTTTGAACCTCCATTCTGCAATTTCCCCAAACTATAGTTTTGACATCACACGTTTGAAATGTGAAAACTCCTTTAAAGCACAGCTCCCAAGAAAATGTACAGTTACTGCAAATACAGCAGCTCTCTTTCGCTCTCTTTCACATATGAAGGATTTTGTAACTGTCGCTCGTAGCAATCGGTCGGAAAATCTAACCGAAACTAAGGCGGCGAGAATGTTCTGGAATGGTGGGGACAGGTGGAGGCCTTGTTGCCACAATTGAGGGGACAGCTGCTTTTCCTCTGACACGAGGGAGCTATGTGTGGCAGCCATTCGTGTAGAAAGACTCCTATTGTAACGTTGACAATGCTTTAACTACCTTTATACCTAATAGTAGCGCTTTCGTACTGCATACGGACAGTCCTGGCCATTGACCTCCTAAGATCCCCTAAGATCCCCTAAATCCAATGAGTTCGGCGTGTTGTGCATATTTTTGATTTGACGATTCTTTGTTGTTTTGTCTCTCCAGAAGCTCTCCAGAGACCGGACTTTGAGCCCCAGGGTCTGACAGAAGCTGCCCGCTGGAACTCCAAAGAGAATCTGCTGTCTGGCCCCAGCGAGAATGACCCCAACCTGTTTGTGGCGCTCTACGACTTTGTGGCCAGCGGCGACAACACCCTCAGCATCACCAAAGGTGAGGGGGATTAAATGCGTTGCATGCTTTCCAAATGCCTTCTCTTTGCCTATGCCGGCGTCTCGTCTCCCCCTGAATGGGGCTTGACTCTCAACAAACCGCATTATAATTAGTGCAGCTTTTCATGGTGAATTTCCAAAGGAATCTGAGACTGTCTGGATTGCAGGCATACGTATATACATTTTATGTAATTACTAATCTTGTCCCCTCAGATTGTTGCTTGCGTTTTGGTCCTGTGTGTCACATTGTTACTTAGAATGATGTCATTCTAGAGTCCTCTGACCCAGCAGGGTGTGTTTACAAAAACAATATTCCCTTTGGGATTATTTTGGACAGAAATACCCCTCGGACAGGGTTTTGTTTTCTCCCACTACACTCAACACGTGTGTTTGCATCCGTGCGTTTGTGTGTGTGTGTGTGTGTGCGTGTGTGTGTGCGCGTGCATCCCGGTTGTACCAAACTATGGCCGGACTTACAATAGCATTATATAGCGGTATGGCGCGGGCCCTGTGGCGTCCGCCCGCGCCATACCTCTCTCCGTCTGACTCTGGCTTCCTGGCGATGGGCTCACTGAGGTTTTTCCACTGGAGCAGCTGGAAAACAATATTGCAGATGAAGCACCCAGACAAATGGAGGAAGGAAGCAGAGAAATGCACTCGCGCACGCACACGCACACGCACACACACGCACATACACTGACACAACAATTAGTTTCTCACATTTTACACCTGCTGAAGAAGAATGGGTAAAGAGAGTTCAAGGGGATTCTGGGTAAATTGCGAGGATGTTTTGGTGTCGTACACGGCATAGAGCACTAGTAGTGTCTATAGTAGAGTCATCGTGTGTTACTTTTCACCAAGAAACACCACAAGAGGGGTTTATTTAGTGTGACCGGTCCACCAGTTCAGTCTGGTGAACAGAACATGTTGTTACTAGCTTGACCAGTGTCCACGAGTTAGGCTAACATTAGGCTCAGTGGATTCAAACCTCAGTGAGCAAACTACCCTCGGCTATGGGCGCATGGGAGCTTTTCTAGACTCCCAGCTGTAGAAGTAAATACTCCATTAGCTTAGATCTGTAATAGGGATGTACTGTAACTAACTGACAGATAAACAATCCTAGCTAATGTCAATATGGCACAGGTACTTTTTAAATTGTCAATAGACCAATACCGTTGACTTATTTCAGGTAGGTTGATAGATTGCTATTATTAGACAAGGCTAATGGAAGATCAAAGTAGACATAACATTATTTTTATTCCATAACATAATTTAACTGGAGTTAACTATTTTGCTAAAGTCAATGCATCTGTGAGAGTGGTTATGTGGTTGGTTAGCTGGTTGGCTAGCTATTTAGCTAGCTATTTAGCTAAGATCAATGTGTCTGAGGGCGGTTAGCTGGTTGGCTAGCTAGTTAGCTAAGATCAATGTGTCTATGAGGGACAACACTTTAACTAACATGTCTACCTCTGCCCGCTGCCAGGGGAGAAGCTGCGGGTGCTGGGCTACAACCACAATGGCGAGTGGTGCGAGGCGCAGAGCAAGAACGGCCAGGGCTGGGTGCCCTCCAACTACATCACGCCCGTCAACAGCCTGGAGAAGCACAGCTGGTACCACGGGCCCGTGTCGCGCAACGCCGCCGAGTACCTGCTGAGCTCGGGCATCAACGGCAGCTTCCTGGTGCGGGAGAGCGAGAGCAGCCCGGGCCAGAGGTCCATCTCGCTGCGGTACGAGGGAAGGGTCTACCACTACAGGATCAATACTGCGTCTGACACCAAGGTGGGCACCAGAACACACACACACACAAACCTACTAAAGCAGTGGTTCTTTTAAAGCCCCAGTGTAGTGAACAACCAAATGCCCTGTCCCGTCACATGGTTCCCTCGGGGCTAACCAAGCTCATTAAACAAGACAGCTGCCTATCGCGGAGGTCTCTCCACCACCCAAACGGACAATGAATTGGGCCTCCTCTGGTTGTAAGGTATTTACAGAAGGCTCCTGGCACTGGTTTGAGAGCAAATATGCCTCTGTGTCTGTTTTCACTGTGCTCTGTCTCTCTTACTGGGCCTTTCACTTTTATAGACCCAAACTAGGAACACATGATGGCTAATTACACTGTTTTATGGTTTCTGAAATTCTTGGAAAGGCTTGGAGGATTTTGGGGGTTTTGCAATAGTTTTTCACGCACAGGCTCTCTGGATCGGGGAATGTCCCTTTACATGTGCAAGGTGAGCTCTCTAGTAGAACACAGCACATTACTGAAACACCTCTAAAGCTCCCTGTTCATCAAATCCTAGTTTCTCCAACTGAGGTGGTCAGGTGTTGTTGTTTCAAGGGACTTGAAAGAGTTGCACTATCTGTCTAATGTGTCATTGAGCCAAATTCTTCTCTCCAATGGTCTAAAATGGGCCAGTCAGATTTGGGCCCCAGGTGTGACATTGTTTCTGGATTGTAACCAATCATCTCTGACCCATGCTGCCACTCCCAGTCAGATAGCCAATCAGCTTAGGGCATGCTATAAAAACACCAACTGAAACAGAATGTTCAGCAGGAAGTGGGGAAAAAGTCTGTCCAGAATGACAGTTGGTAAATGGAATGACACGGGGCCTTAGATCAACCCAGGTATCTGTTTAGCGACGGGCCTCATATGATGGACCAATCGGGACCTCTTTTGATTTCTAACGTCTCTTTGTTTCCACTCTGGTCAAAGGCTGTTGTTTTCCCTCTCTCTGTTGCGCACACCATTGACTGGTGCAAAGAGCCCTATTCATACGTGCCCAAGAGTTTCTCGTGAGGCCCTCGCGGCACGCTGGGCAGAACAGAGGGAATAATTGAGGCCTCGTTATGCAAGACCAGGACAATGGAAAAGACTCTGTGTCCAGTAAGTCTTGTCCAGTGTCCCTCCCTACAGCCGGCAGCTTGACTGATGACCTGCGTGGGCTGTGGTCCCCTCCTGGGGAAGAAGCGTTTAAAGGCTCTAACCCGCCCGAGAGAGAGGGACCATGTGATGTTACCGGGGATCAACGCTTTATTCTGCCTTGAAGACCACTGTGGGCGGCGCCAAAGGGAGCGTTCTCCATTCACTGCCATGTTAATCTAAAGCCATTTAACTTCGCCAATAGATGTGTTTCTACTATATATAAGATAAAATATCTTAGATGTCAGAAAGCACACCGTCCATGAAATTATATATTTCTTTCAAAATGTATGCTATCCAGCCAATAACTGATGCCTGACGTCGGCAGTGTCTTTTAAGCCTGGCATCGCTACAACAGGCAATAGGCTGAAAACTGGTACTATGGGGCCTTTTTGAAAATGTAAAATACATACAGCTCTTAAAATAAAAAAAAATATATATATATAAATAAATAAATTATATTTTAAAAAAATTTGCAGAAGTAGATTTAGGATCTGTTTGTTACGCAGGTTTTAATTTACAGTTAAAGTGGTGTAAGTAAGATGCATTTAGGAATGTGAATTATCCCTCCAAATAATTTTTTACTATGCTATAATTATATATTATAATTGTATATTATAACTATAGTTTCTTCTGCTAAGATGTAAGTGGGCCAGGTTACTGTGACTTGTATGTTATATTCGCTTGAGAACACGATGTTGGCGGGATTAGTTTATATATATAAATAAATAAATAAATGAAATGTGGATAGTGTAGCGTGGTCAATTGATTAATAAAGTGACGCGGTGACTGACAGCTGTTTGCAAAACGGGCGTGTGAGCGAACATGTCTGTCTCACAGTTGCTACATAGTAAATCACAATACCGGCAGCTCTCCACGGAACAGGTCGACGTGTCGTGTACCCCTATGGCAGTGGTTCTTAACCTTGTTGGATGTACTGAACCCCACCAGTTTTATATGCGCATTCACCGAACCCACCGAAGGGGGGCGTGTCATCACGAATCATATGAGTCGGGTGTGTCTTATCCTCTGCCGAACCCCTGAGACTGACTCACCGAACCCCTGGGGTTCGATCGAACCCAGGTTAAGAACCACTGCCCTAGGGGTTACTTGGAGGAACTGCAGGGGGGTTGGTTTGAGAACCACTGGTTCTCTACGGGGGCAGGATGGTCTAGTGGTACTCCTACCCAGAAGGTCATGGGTTTGCAAGATGCCTAATTATATAGCATACAAACACAACAAAGCAATAACAATGCACGGCTGTACGTGTCGTGTGTGCCCCCTAGGGGTCATTTAAGGAACTGCAGTGGGGTCCAGTGTTCCATCTTACCAACACAACAAAGCAATAACAATGCCCCTCTCCTCCCACAGCTGTACGTGTCATCGGAGAGCCGCTTCAACACGCTGGCGGAACTGGTGCACCACCACTCCACGGTGGCCGACGGCCTCATCACCACGCTGCACTACCCGGCGCCCAAGCGCAACAAGCCCACGGTGTACGGTGTGTCGCCCAACTACGACAAGTGGGAGATGGAGCGCACCGACATCACCATGAAGCACAAGCTGGGCGGGGGCCAGTACGGGGAGGTGTACGAGGGTGTGTGGAAGAAGTACAGCCTCACCGTGGCTGTCAAGACGCTCAAGGTACGCCCCAGCTAGCGTCCTAAGCTAGCGCCCTAGCTAACGTCCCAGCTAGCGCCCTAGCTAACGTCCCAGCTAGCGCCCTAGCTAACGTCCCAGCTAGCGCCCTAGCTAACGTCCCAGCTAGCGCCCTAGCTAACGTCCTAAGCTAGCGCCCTAGCTAACATCCTAAGCTAGCGTCCTAGCTAGCGCCACTGGGGGGGGAGGAAGAACCCGCTGGGGGGAATTAGTGTTGTCCTCAGGATAGGTGGTCGTGGGTCGTGGGTTCGATCCCCATCAGGCCCGGCCCTACCTGTAAGCATCCTTGAGCAAGATGTCTAAACCCTACCGGCTCCTTATCACTGTAACTGTCTGCTAAATGAACTGATTGTAATAGTTTTTTACAGTATAGGCATGTTTATTATTAGTTAATATCCTCAAATGTTTCTATCATCCTATTATGACTAGTTCCTTTAATGCTCTTCCCAGAAATAAGACCACATGCATTGAATACGTTAGCGATGAACAATAGCCTACGAAGGAACTATGAGCCTACTAATACGAGCTCCATGCGTATGAAGGTCAATATGGCAGAATATGGAGAGAAAGGACAGTAATTGGGCCACTATAAATAATATTAAACACCCCGCTCCAAAACCAATGCAATGTAATGGTGACAGTTGGCAGTGTACCACATTCCTAACTGGGTGAGTGTGATCTCGTATCATATCGCCACAATGAGGCCGATGTGCACAATATTATAATCGGGCTCACTGACCAACTGGCGCTATACAGCATGTGCCAGACATTTGATCCACATCAGATGCGACGGTTACATAGATACATAAACACACAGCCATTACTCCAGTGTCTGTGTAAATAGGCTGCTGGGAGTCATTATCCTTGACTACGTCATCGGTCAAGAAAAATGATCGTTGACGGCTTGGCTTCATGTGGAACGCGTGACCGCGAGCCATGTTTTCCCACGGGTGTTTCGTCGCCACCTGGTGTTGCGTAGACGCAACTGCGGCTGGTTTGTCCTAGTCTGAGTTGTTCCTCTTTTCATGTGGTCAGGAGGACACCATGGAGGTGGAGGAGTTTCTGAAGGAGGCTGCTGTAATGAAAGAAATCAAACACCCCAACCTGGTCCAGTTACTGGGTAAGCCTGTGTGCTCCACTCCTAACACTCCTTAGTAGTGTCTTAGTGAGCACCGTGCTGAACAGTGTCCCCTATTCAGCATGGTCCACTGTTTATTACATAGGAACACTTACAGCACAGTGTAATTACTATTATTGTAATACTTACAGCGATACACTAATTGCTATGCTACAGTAGCACTTATTACTGTTACATCCAATTTTTACAGTGAATACTTACGATGAAATTGTAATACAGTGCAATATTACAGAATTCTCATCCCATCACAGGTCACTTTAAATCTCCTTATATTATGTACTGTATATAGAGCCAGCTACTTAATGTAGTTTGCCGCCTTACCGTGTTATTTCCTGTTGCACCTTGGTCCGTGAGAAACCATATTTTGTTCAGTTGTGTGCAAGGAATTGTACAGAAATGAAGGCGAGTGCAGCAGCTATCTTATTAACTAGATTATCTTCTTGAACTTGTTATGTTTACCCAGTAGTCTAGCAGAGACGGGCATTCACATTTGGGTTGTAAATGGCACATTCAGTCTTTCACTTAAGCGGATGTTCGATTACTAAAATCGTATTCAATAAATGTTCAGTCGGGCAACTCATCGATTGATTGATTGTCGGTATGCAAAGAATTGTATAGAAATGAATGACAATAAAGTTGATGTAATCTAATTAACCCCACCCGTGTGTGTGTGTGTGTGTGCGCCAGGTGTGTGCACACGGGAGCCGCCCTTCTACATCATCACGGAGTTCATGACGCACGGCAACCTGCTGGACTACCTGCGAGAGTGCAACCGCCAGGAGGTCAACGCCGTGGTGCTCCTGCACATGGCCACGCAGATCTCCTCCGCCATGGAGTACCTGGAGAGGAAGAACTTCATCCACAGGTGGGTGGGGGTGGGGTCTGGCCAGGGGCCTCCAAACGGGGGGCCTTGCTGCTTCCTCCTATCCGGGGCTACGACGGTTGTCAGACTGTGGGGTTGGATTTTTGACTATTTTTGAGTCAAAGATTTATTTTAAAATTGAATCACTCGACAATGTGAGGTATTTGAGCATTGGAAAAACAGATCGAAATGTTTACAACCGCAACGTTCAAATTCTAACAATGCAAGCATGTGTGGCCGTGGCCATTTAGGAAAAGTCACGGAAGGACACAAACGAGGCACGTACATTGATTTAATAATTATTTAAAAACGCAACGTTGAATGATGTGGCAAATCGTGGTCCTAGTGTTAATCCAGTCTTGCTATAATGTGCGTACATTGTAATGGTTTATATATTATGTTTTATTTTATTTTTTTCTGCTTTGTTATTTGACTTAAAAGAAGTGGTTATGGGGCTGTGATTTGCGTGAGAGGGGTCGCGTCCCCTCAACCAGTCCCTTTTTGGGGCTTGTGGCTTGAGAACCCTCTGCATTACAGTGAATGGGTAGTCGTTTCCTACATCACTTCCACTAATGTTTTAGTGTCCTCTGTTATTCCTCTCTTTGCCCTCATCCCCCTCTCCTTTACTCCTTTACTCTGTCTGTCTGTCTGTCGCATGGCTGCTAGGGGAGGGCATGGCTCTGCTGGAACTGCATTTAGGCTTTTTGTTGTGGCATGTTTTTAATGAGGCCCGTTGGGAAGCCGCGACGTGATTTATGTCTGTTCATGTCTCCTAACATCTTAGCCTGACGAGACTTGGCTTGCCACTCTCGCTTTCAAACGGAGATGGCTCGCCCAGTGGTTCACTGTGGTTCAATACGGTTCACTGTGGTTCAATACGGTTCACTGTGGTTCAATACGGTTCACTGTGGTTCAATACGG